>JAEOAD010000899.1:0-67488 GCA_036365145.1 Orientallactaga sibirica
GCTCATTCTGAGAACAGACGTAGCTTATTTCACACAGTAGAGTATTGGGAATCAAGGTTTTATTTTCTAAACAAACTACGTTAGAAATGAAGGTAACCTACTAAGTTGTACATATTGTTAGATTACACAAACTAGGAAAGTTTGATCTTGCTGCCCTGAAGACTCTTCATAAGAAAGCAACTCATTCCTACAATAGAACTAATTTATTTCACACAGTACAGTGTTCGGCATTGAAGGTGTTTGTGTTCTAAACAAACTGCGTTAGAAATGAGGTGAATCTACTAAGTTATACATCTTGTTAGATTAGAGAAACTAGCAAAGTTTGTTCTTGCTGCACTGAAGACTGTTCGTAAGAAAGCAACTCATTCCGAGAACAGAACTAGCTTATTTCACACAGTACAGTGTTCAGCAATGAAGATGTTTGTTTTCTAAAAAAAACTACATTAGAAATGAAGCAAATCTACTAAGTTGTACATCTAGTTAGATTACACAAACTAGAAAGTTTGATCTTGCTGCACTGAATACTCTTCATAAGAAAGCAACTCATTCTGAAAACAGAACTAGCTTATTTCACACAGTACAGTGTGGGCAAATCAAGGTTTTTGTTTTCTAAACAAACTGCCTTAGAAAAGAGGCGAAACTACTAAATTGTTCATCTTGTTAGATTACACAAACTAGGAAAGTTTGATGTTGCTGTACTGAAGAATCTGCGTAAGAAAGCAACTCATTCCGAGACCAGAACTAGCTTATTTCACACAGTACAGTGTTCGGCAATGAAGGTGTTTGTTTTCTAAACAAACTACATTATAAATGAAATGAATCTACTAAGTTGTGCATCTTTTTAGAGTACACAAACTGGCAAAGATTGATCTTGCTGCACTGAAGACTTGTCGTAAGAAAGCAACTCATTCTGAGACCAGAACTAGCTTATTTCACACAGTACAGTGTTCAGTAATGAAGATATTTGGTTGCTAAAGAAACTACTTTAGATATAAGGCGAATCTACCAAGTTGTACATCTTCTTAGGTTACACAATCTACCAAAGTTTGATCTTGCTGCACTAAAGTCTCTTGGTAAGAAAGCAACTCATTCCAAAAACAGAACTAGCTAATTTCATGCAGTACTGTATTGGGGAATCAAGGTGTTCGTTTTCTAAACAAACTATGTTAGAAAGGAAGCTAACCTACTAAGTTGGACATCTTGTTAGATTACACAAACTAGCAAAGATTGATCTTTCTGCACTGAAGACTCTTCGTAAGAAAGCAACTCATTCCGAGAACAGAAGTAGCTTATTTCACACAGTTCAGTGTTTGGAAATGAAGGTGTTTATTTTCTAAACAAACTGTGTTAGAAAAGAGGCGAATCTACTAAGTTGTACATAATGTTATATTACACAAACTAGCAAAGTTTTATCTTGCTGCACTGAAGACTCTTTGTAGGAAAGGAACTCATTCAGAGAACAGAAGAAGCTTGTTTCACACAGTACTGTGTTCGTCAATGAAGATGTTTGTTTTCTAAAAGAACTATGTTAGAAATGAGGCGAATCTACTAAGTTATACATCTTGTAAAGTTACACGATCTACGGCAGTTTGATCTCGCTGCACTAAAGACTGTTCGTAAGAAAGCAACTTATTCGGAAAACAGAACTAGCTTAACTCACACATTACAGTGTGATTCAAGGTGTTTGTTTTCTAAACAAACTACGTTAGAAATGAAGTTAACCTACTAAGTTGTACATCTTGTTCGATTACCCAAAATAACAAAGTTTGATCTTGCTGCACTGAAGACTCTTTGTAAGAAAGCAACTCATCCCTAGAACACAACTAGATTATTTCACACAGTACATAGTTCGGAAATGAAGATGTTTGTTTTCTAAAGAAACTGCTTTAGAAATACGGCGAATCTACTAAGTTGTACATCTTGTTAGGTTACACAATCTACCAAAGTTTGATCTTGCTGCACTAAAGACTCTTTGTAAGAATGCAACTCATTCCCAAAAGAGAACTAGCTTATTTCACACAGTAAAGTGCTGGGGAATCAGGGTGTTCGTTTTCTAAACAAACTACGTTAGAAATGAAGCTAACCTAAAAAGTTGTACATCTTGTTAGATTACACAAACTAGCAAAGTTTGATCTTGCTGCAATGAAGACTCTTCGTAAGAAAGCAACTCATTCCTAGAAGAGAATTAGCATATTTCACACAGTACTGTGTTCGGCAATGAAGGTGTTTGTTTTCTAAAAAACTACGTTAGAAATGAGTTGAGTCTACTAAGTTGTACATCTTTTTAGATTACAGAAACTAGCAAAGTTTAATCTTGCTGCACTGAAGACTATTCGTAAGAAAGCAACTCATTCCAAGAACAGAACTAGCTTATTTCACACAGTACAGTTTTTGGAAATGAACATGTTTGTTTTCTAAAGAAACTACTTTAGAAACAAGCCAAATCTACTAAGTTGTACTTCTTGTTAGGTTACACAATCTATGAAAGTTTGATCTTGCTGCACTAAAGACTCTTCGTAAGAAAGCAACTCATTCCAAAGACAGAACTAGCTTGTTTCACACAGTACGGTGCGATTCAATGTGTTTGTTTTCTAAACAAAGTACGTTAGAAAAGAAGCTAACCTACTAAGTTGTACACCTTGTTAGATTACACAAACTAGCAAAGTTTGATCTTGCTGCACTGAAGACTCTTCATAAGAAAGCAACTCATTCCTAGAAGGGAACTAGCATATTTCACACAGTACTATGTTCGGCAATGAAGGTGTTTGTTTTCTAATAAAACTACGTTAGAAACGAGTTGAGTCTACTAAGTTGTACATCTTTTTAGTTTACAGAAACTAGCAAAGTTTGATCTTGCTGCACTGAAGACGATTTGTAAGAAAGCAACTCATTCCAAAAACAGAACTAGCTTATTTCACACAGTACAGTGTTAGCGATTCAAGGTGTTTGTTTTTTAAACCAACTCCGTTAGAAATGAAGCTAACCTACTAAGTTGTACATCTAGGTAGATTACACAAACTAGCAAAGTTTGATCTTGCTGCACTGAAGATTCTTTGTAAGAAAGCAACTTATTCCGAGAACAGAACTAGCTTATTTCACACAGTACAGTGTTTGGCAATGAAGGTGTTTGTTTTCTAAAAAAACTACGTTAGAAATGAAGCGAACCTACTAAGTTGTACATGTTGTTAGATTACACAAGCTAGCAAAGTTTGATCTTGCTGCACGGAAGACTTTTCGTATGAAAGCAACTCATTCCGAGAACAGAACTAGTTTATTTCACACAGTAGAGTTTTGGGGAATAAAGTTGTTTGTTTTCTGAACAAACTACGTTAGCAATGAAAGTAACCTACTAACTTGTACATCTTGTTAGATTACACAAACTAGGAAAGTTTGATCTTGTTGCACTGAAGACTCTTGGTAAGAAAGTAACTCATTCCGAGACCAGAACTAGCTTATTTCACACAGTACAGTGTTCAGCAATGTAGGTGTTTGTTTTGTAAACAAACTACGTTATAAATGAAATGAATCTACTCAGTTATGCATCTTGTCAGAATACACACACTGGCAAAGTTTGATCTTGCTGCACTGAAGACTCTTAGTAAGAAAGCAACTCATTCTGAGACAGAAGTAGCTTATTTCACACAGTACCATGTTGGGGAATCAAGTTGTTTGTTTCCAAACAAACTACGTTAGAAATGAAGTGAACCTTAACTGAGTTGTGCGTCTTGTTAGATTACACAAACTAGGAAAGTTTGATGCTGCTGCACTGAAGACTCTTCGTAAGAAAGCAACTCATTCCGAGACCAGTACAAGCTTATTTCACACAGTACAGTGTTCAGAAACGTAGATGTTTGTTTTCAAAGAAAGTACGTTATACATGAGGCGGATCTACTAAGTTGTACATCTTGTTAGGTTACACAATCTATGAATGTTTGAACTTGCTGCACTAAAGACACTTCATAAGAAAGCAACTCATTCTGAGAACAGAACTAGCTCATTTCACAGAGTACCGTGTTGGGAAATCAAGTTGTTTGTTTTCTAAACAAACTACGTTAGAAATGAAGGTAACCTACTAAGTTGTACATCTAGTTAGATTACACAAACTAGCAAAGTTTGATCTTGCGGCACTGAAGACTCTTCGTAAGAAAGCAACTCATTCCAAGAACAGAACTAGCTTTTTTCACACAGTACGGTGTTGGTGAATCATGGTGTTTATTTTCTAAACAAACTACATTAGAAATGAAGGTAACCTACTAAGTTGTACATCTTGTTAGATTACACAAACTAGGAAAGTTTGAACTTGCTGCACTGAAGACTCTTTGTAAGAAAGCAACACATTCCTGAACAGAACTAGCTTATTTCACACAGTACTGTGTTCGGAAATGATGATGTTTGTTTTCTAAAGAAACTACTTTAGAAATGAGGCGAATCTACTAAGTTGTACATCTTTTTAGGTTATACAATCTACAAAAGTTTGATCTTCCTGCATTAAACCTCTTCGTAAGAAAGCAACTCATTCCAAAAACAGAACTAGCTTATTTCACACAGTAAAGTGTTTGCGATTCAAGGTGTTTGTTTTCTAAACAAACTACATTAGAAATGAAGCTAACGTACTTCGTTGTACATCTAGTTAGATTACACTAAGTAGCAAAGTTTGATCTTACTGCACTGAAGACTTTTCGTAAGAAATCAACTCAGGGCTTCCTTTTAAGATGGCAACATAGCAATCGCGCCAAAACAGGGTAGGGGATAAAAGCAAAACAAACCCCAACAAAATACACTCTTCTACTAAAAAGTGAGGTACATAGTAAACTATCAAGCACAGCAGAGAAGTAGGAGAGATCCAGAGCGTCTGGAGCCCATACAAGTGATCAGAGTTAGCTCCACAGCTGCCTCGGCTGCCGTGGCGGAGGTGCCGCTAGGCTCCGCCTTAGCCTGCTGAGCCGAAGAATTTTTAAAGCCAGATGATGGGATTTTTCCACTCACACCGCCTCCTGACAAACTCAAGAAACGTGAAAGGAGGACAGTAGAGACCAACAGAGAGGCTTGTGAGGAAGAGGATCGCGTGGAGGAGCAGACGGACTTCAGCCGCCATTAACAGCCTCCCCTCCCCCACCACGAGTGCAAGCACGGCAAGCAACAGAGACTTGGGAAAGAGCTCACCAGCAGCATTGGGCACAGCAAAAGTAGAGACCCACAGACGCAGCCTGACTACCTGAACCCACAACACAGCAAAGGAACCAAGCAGCCGTGCAGCATAGCTGTGATCAAACCCGTTCCAAAAGCTAACTTGGTTTACACCAGGTTAGTACCCACCAAATAAGCCTGGTATATAATCCTGACGAATTGTCAGATCTGACATTCCTAAATAAGCTATATTTTAGGCTGCTCATTTGTTGCTTCCTGACTTGTTTCCTACTCTGTCATTCATTGGGGAAGGGTCTTTCTTGATCACAAGCTGACCTTGGAACTCTCTACAGATCAGAAATCTTAGCCTCCCAGTTGACAGGATTAAGGGCGTGGGCTAACACATATCCTTAGGGACTGTGACATTGTTAGAGGATCTGTTTGTCATAATACCTGCTTTCACACAAATACTCTGTGCTGTATTCCATTGAAGGGGTACATTGTTGAGTTAAATTTTTAGATTTTGACTGTATTCTGTTCCATTCACCCCACTTGATACTCTCATAGCAGGCAAGGGACACTTCTGTGATTACTTTGAGAGCCTTAAGAACCACACTTAACATCTTAAACTCCTACACTGAAGATATATAATATCAGATTGATTAATACATCTAATATTACTGCAGCTATTTAGAAAACCCAAGCATTAAATTAATTCAAGATGCAAAGATCTCTACATTACAATACAAGAAACCCAAAAAATCCAGACAATATAAATCCACCAAAAAGTATTAATATATCAGAAATGACCTTCAGTGAGGCTGACTTAGAGGACATCCCCGAGAAAGATTTCAAAAGAATGATTATAATTATGTTCAAAGAACTCAAAGAGGAAATGAAAGGGTTCAAAGACCTCAAAGAAGAAATCAAAGGATTCAAAGAACACACAGAAAACCAATTTAATGAAATAAGGAGGTCAATACTAGACATAAATACGGAAATAGAAAGAATAAAGAAAACCCACTCAGAAATGCTAGCAATAAAGAACACATTCAGTGAAATAAAAACCTCTGTAGAAAATCTCTCTAGTAGAATGGATGAAGGAGAGAACAGAATATCTAAACTAGAAGACCAAGTAGCTGATCTAATACAGTCCAGCAGAGAGAAAGTCAAAATAATAGGAAGGTATGAATGGGAATTACAGCATATTCGGGACACTATGAAAAGATCAAACATAAGAATTCAAGGGATAGTAGAAGGAGAAGAATTTCACTCCAAAGGCATAGTAGGTGTTTTCAACAAAATCATAGAGGAAAACTTCCCCAAATTGGGAAAGAGATGCCAATGCAGATACAGGAAGCCTTTAGAACACCAAACAGACAAAACCTGGAAAGAACCACTCCCTGCCATATTATAATTAAACTACCAAACATACAAACTAAAGAAAATATATTGAAAGCAGCTAGAGAGAAAAAGCAAGTGACCTACAAAGGGAAGCCCATCAGACTCACAGCAGATTACTCAACACAAACTTTAAAAGCCAGAAGGGCCTGGAGTGATGTATTCCAAGTTCTGAAAGATAAAACTGTCAACCAAGATTACTTTATCCTGCAAACTATCTATCCAAATAGATGGAGAAATAAGGACATTCCACAACAAAGACAGGCTAAAGGAATTTTGGCAACTAAACCAGCTCTACAGAAAATACTTGCAGGAATCATTCATGCTGAGGAGAAAGCAAAGCACACACAACAGGAAATAGGAAAAAATAAACCATACTCAAATAACAGTTAAAACAAGTGAGTAAAGGGAAAACAGGAAAAACTAAAAAATAAGAATGGTGAGAATAAACACATATATGTCAATAATAACTCTTAATATCAATGGCCTCAATGCCCCTATCAAAAGACACAGACTTGCAGACTGGATTAAAAGGCAGGATCCTACCATCTGTTGCCTCCAGGAAACATCTCTCAATAAAAAATAGAAACCTTCTTAGGGTGAAAGGTTGGAAAAAAGGTATTTCAAGCAAATGGGCCTAGAAAACAAGCAGGGGTTGCTATCCTAATTTCTGACAAGATAGACTTCAATCCAACATTTGTGAGGAAAGATAAAGAATGTCACTTTATACTGATTAAAGGAACACTCCAACAGGAGGACATTACAATCCTAAACATATATGCCCCTAACATGGGGGCTCCCAATTTCATCAAACAAACACTATTAGAATTAAGGTCAGAGATATCTCCTAACACAATAGTAGTGGGTGACTTCAATACCCCACTCTCATCACTTGACAGGCCTACCCAGCAAAAAATAAACAGAGACATCTGCATTAAATGATATCATGGAACAAATGGACCTAACAGATATATACAGAACATTCCATTTAAATGCTGCAGAATATACATTTTTCTCAGCAGCACATGGGACATTTTCTAAAATAGACCATATACTAGGACACAAATCAAATCTTAACAAATACAGGAAAATTGAAATAATCCCTTGTACACTTTCTGACCACAATGGGATTAAACTGCAAATCAGCAACAAGAAAAACTACAGAGCATACAGAAACTCATGGAGACTAAACAGCACTTTATTGAATGATGTATGGGTCATTGAAGAAATTAAAAAGGAAATCAAGAAATTCGTAGAATCAAATGATGATGAGAATACAACATACCAAAACCTTTGGGACACAATGAAGGCAGTCCTTCGAAGGAAATTTATAGCTCTAAGTGCCTATATTAAGAAATTGGAGGGTTCGCAACTAAACAATTTAATGCTTCACCTTAAGGCCTTGGAAAAAGAAGAACAAGGCAAACCAAAAATTAGTAGACAGGAAGAAATAATAAAGGTTAGGGCAGAAATTAATGAAATGGAAACCAAAAAAACAATCAAAAAAATCAATGAAACAAAGAGTTGGTTCTTTGAAAGGATAAACAAGATTGACAAACCCTTAGCAAATCTGACCAAAAGAAAGAGAGAAGAGACAAAAATTGATAAAATTAGAGATGAAAAAGTCAATATCACAACAGATACCAAACAAATTCAGAAAATCATACGGACATACTTTAAGAATATATATGCCTCTAAGTTTGAAAACCTGAAAGAAATGGATGATTTCCTTGATTCATATGACCTACCAAAATTAAATCAAGATGAGATAAACCATGTAAATAGAACTATAACAACCACAGAGATTCAAGCAGTTATAAAAAGTCTCCCAACTAAAAAAAAGCCCAGGCCCAGATGGATTCACTGCTGAATTTTACCAGACATTCCTGGAAGATCTAACACCAATGCTTCTCAAACTTTTCCATAAAATAGAAAAGGAAGCAACTCTACCAAAATCCTTCTATGAAGCCAGCATCACCCTGATACCCAAACTGGACAAAGACAGATCAAAAAAAAGAAAATTATAGACCAATCTCCCTCATGAATATGGATGCAAAAATTCTCAACAAAATACTGGCAAACAGAATACAAGAATTTATCAGAAAGATTATTCACGCTGACCAAGTAGGCTTTATCCCAGAGATGCAGGGATGATTCAACATACGCAAATCCATAAATGTAATACACTATATAAATGGTCTGAAGGACAAAAATCACATGGTCATCTCAATAGATGCAGAAAAGGCATTTGACAAAATCCAACACCCCTTCATGGTGAAAGTATTACAGAAACTGGGAATAGAAGGAGCATATCTCAACATAATAAAAGCTATTTATGACAAACCTACAGCCAACATAATACTAAATGGGGAAAAACTTGAAGCTTTTCCTCTAAATTCAGGAACAAGACAAGGGTGTCCACTTTCCCCACTACTATTAATATAGTACTGGAAGTCTTAGCCACAGCAATAAGGCAAGAGACACTCATAAAGGGGATACAAATTGGAAGGGAAGAGATCAAATTATCATTATTTGCAGACGATATGATTCTATACCTAACAGACCCTAAAGTCTCTACCTGCAAACTGTTAGAGCTGATAAACACTTTTAGCAATGTAGCAGGATACAAAATAAACACACAGAAATCAGTAGCTTTTCTATATACTAACTACAAACGTGCAGAGGATGAAATCAGGGAATCTCTCCCATTCACAATTGCCTCAAAAAAAAAAATACCTTGGAATAAACTTAACCAAGGAAGTGAAGGATCTCTACAATGAGAACTTTAAAAACTCGAGCGACAAATTACAGAAGACACAAGGAAATGGAAAGACATCCCATGCTCCTGGATTGGAAGAATCAATATTGTGAAAATGTCAATCTTACCAAAAGCAATCTATACATTTAATAAGATCCCTATTAAAATCCCAATAGCTTTCTTCACAGAAATAGAAAAAACAATACTAAAATTCATCTGGAAACACAAAAAACCTCGAATAGCCAAAACAATTTTGCAAAACAAAAATCAGGCAGGTGGTATAACCATACCTGATTTTAAGTTATATTACAAAGCCATAGTAACAAAAACAGCATGGTACTTGCACAAGGACAGACAGGTAGATCAATGGAACAGAATAGAAGACCCAAATATTAATCCAAGCAGCTACAGCCACCTGATTTTTGACAAAAATGCCAAAAATATTAATTGGAGAAAAGATAGCCTCTTTAACAAGTGGTGTTGGGAAAACTGGACATCTGTATGTAAAAGCATAAACATAGATCCTTGTCTCTCTCCATGCACAAGAGTCAAGTCCAAATGGATCAGGGACCTTGATATCAGACCTGAAACTCTGAACCTGCTAGAGGAAAAGGTAGGGGAAACCCTTCAACATATTGGCATAGGTAAGGACTTACTGAATATAACCCCAATTGCTCAGGGAATAAAACCACTAATCAACAAATGGGACCTTATGAAATTACAAAGGTTTTGTACAGCAAAGGACACTGTGAATAGAGCAAAAAGACAACCTACAGAATGGGAGAAAATCTTTGCCAGCTATACATCTGACAGAGGATTAATATCCAGAATATACAAAGAACTCAAAAAACAGAATAATAAGAATTCAAACAACCCAGTTAAAAAATGGGCTATGGAACTAAATAGAGAATTCACAGAAGATGAAATACAGATGGCATATAAACATCTAAAAAAGTGTTCCACATCCTTAGCCATCAGGGAAATGCAAAATAAAACCACTTTGAGATTCCATTTTACTCCTGTCAGAATGGCTACCATCAAGAAAACAAATGATAATAAGTGTTGGCGTGGATGCGGAAAAAGAGGAACACTTCTACACTGTTGGTGGGAATGTAATCTGGCCCAACCATTGTGGAAATCAGTGTGGAGGTTTTTGAGACAGCTTGAAATAGATTTACCATCTGATCCAGCTATAACACTCCTAGGCATATATCCAGAAGACTCTTCTCACTACCTTAGAGATACTTGCAAAACCATGTTTATTGCTGCTCTAATCACAATAGCTAGGAAATGGAAGCAGCCTAGATGTCCCACCACAAATGAATGGATAATAAAGATGTGGTACATTTACACAATGGAGTTCTACTCAGCAGTAAAGAAAAATGAAATTATGAAAGTTGCAGGGAAATGGATGAATCTGGAAAGGATTATACTAAGTGAGGTAACCCAGGCTCAGAAAGCCAAACGTCACATGTTCTCTCTCATATGTGGATCCTAGCTACAAATATACAGACTTGTGTGTGAACTGGAAACAAAAATTGGTACCAGAAACCAATAAGCTGGTAAAGGGCTATAAGGGAGGGAGGAAAGGGAAGGACTTAAGTGTATGGTATTGCACATATGTAAGTGGAAGGACTGATTACAAGGAGGGGAATGGCCTAACCGAGGCCATGGGTAGAGAATGCATAAAAGAAGGGCAGGGGGAGGGTCAATCTAATTTCAAAAGTTTGTGAATAAGACCTATGTAAAATTACTTTTTTAAAATAATGGTACATCTAGAAGCTGTAGACTGTTACTAGAAATTTTTCAGTGCCTGGGATGGGATACCTTCCAGTGAGTTGTTGGCCAAGGAGGTCCCGGTAGCCTCCAAAACATTAAAAGCATTTGCCAAAGCCCTTGGTTTCCCTCGAGAAACAGATAGTAAGACCCTATTGCTGAAGACATCTCTTGCCTGAGAGGCAAGGTCACTGAGAAAGCAAGCTGGTGCTGAGCAGAAAACCTTCTCCCTGTAGACCAGCCAACTGAAAGCTGGAAAAAGCTGCACTGCATGCAGAGTATGGGAGACAGAAGTCATCAGCAGTGAAAACAGTGGATGCTAAATATTCAAATTTGGCCAGACAGGCCCAAAAGACTGAACGGGTGCAATAGTGGCATGTCTACTCATGGGGTAAACAACTGCTCCATAATTGGTCTGAAGGCCCTCTCTATGGGAGGGAATACATACCTGGTACTGAAAAACCTAGCAAAGTCTATGGTAGGTAAGGTCATGAGCCTTAGGGGTATAAAGCATACTCTTGTCTAAATGTATATACTATTCCACCAAGCTGCCGGGAAAATAGTACACTTAATGCTCATATTCACATATTAATGCTACTCTCACTTCTGGTTAGAGAAGCTTCTCTTTTCAGATGACGATGATCACTGGGATGATCGAAAAGGCAACATAGTGTTGAGAAGAAGGGATGGAGGAGTGCCCAACACTGAAACACCTTTGTCGCACCCTCCAAGGCTCAGGGACCATTGCGGAAGAGGGGGCAGATAGAATGGAAGAGCCAAAGGAAGGGTACGACTCCTTACAATGCAACTGCCCAGACAGAAATTGGCCTTGATATAGATGACCTTGCTGTACCTAGCAATACCTCCGCAAGACCCTCATAATAGAAGTAAAAGATGATGACATCAAATTAAAAAAGAAACTAATGGAGAGAGGGCGGGGATATGATGGAGAGTGGAGTTCTAAAGGGGAATAGGGGGGGAAGGGGAGGGATGTACTATGCACTTTTTGTATGTAAGTATATTTTGTTGTCAATAATAAATAAATAAATAAATAAATAAATAATTTTTTTTAAAAAAGCAACTCATTCCGAGGACAGAACTAGCTTATTTCACACAGTACATTGTTTGCGATTCAAGGTGTTTGTTTTCGAAACAAACTACGTTAGAAATGAAGTTAACCTACTAAGTTGTACATCTAGATAGATTACACAAACCAGCAAAGTTTGATCTTGCTGCACTGAAGAGTCTTTGTCAGAAAGAAACTCATTCCGAAAACAGAACTTGCTCATTTCACACAGTACAGTGTTCGGCAATGAAGGTGTTTGTTTTCTAAACAAACTACGTTATAAATGAAATGAATGTACTAAGTTGTGCATCTTGTTAGAGTACACAAACTGGTAAAGTTTGATATTGCTGAACTGAAGACTCTTCGTAAGAAAGCAACTCATTCCTAGAATAGAACTAGCATATTTCACACAGTACAGTGTTGGGCAAAGAATGTGTTTGTTTTCTAAAGAAACTACGTTAGAAATGAGGTGAATCTACTAAGTTGTAAATCTTTTTAGATTACAGAAACTAGCAAAGTTTGATCTTGCTGCACTGAAGACTCCGTAAGAAAGCAACTCATTCAGAGAACAGAACTAGCTTATTTTACACAGTATAGTGTTTGCGATTCACGGTGTTTGTTTTCTAACAAACTACGTTAGAAATGAAGCTAACCTACTAAGTTGTACATCTAGTTAGATTACACAAACTAGCAGTTTGATCTTGCTACATTGAAGACTCTTCGTAATAAAGCAACTCATTCCGAGAAAAGAAATAGCTTATTTCACACAGTACAGTGTTTGTGCTTCTAGGTGTTTGTTTTCTAAAAAATCTATGTTAGAAATGAAGCTAACATACTAAATTGTACATCTAGTTAGATTGCACAAACTAGCAAAGTTCTGTCTTGCGGCACTGAAGACTCTTCGTAAGAAAGCAACTCATTCCGAGAACAGAACTAGCTTTTTCACACAGCACAGTGTAGGTGAATCAAGGTGTTTGTTTTCTAGACAAACTATGTTAGAAATGAAGGTAACCTACTAAGTTGTACATCTAGATAGATTACACAAACCAGCAAAGTTTGATCTTGCTGCACTGAAGACTCTTCGTAAGAAAGCAACTTGTTCCAAAAACAGAACTAGCTTATTTCACACAGTACAGTGTTTGCAATGAAGGTGTTTGTTTTCTAAACAAACTACGTTATAAATGAAATAAATCTAGTAAGTTGTACATCTAGATAGATTACACAAACCAGTAAAGGTTGATATTGCTGCACTGAAGACTCTTCGTAAGAAAACAACTCATTCCAAAAACACAACTAGCATATTTCACACAGTTCAGTGTTCGGCAATGAAGGTGTTTGTTTTCTATAAATAAACTACGTTATAAATGAAATGAATCTACTAAGTTGTACATCTTGTTAGATTACAGAAACTTGCAAAGTTTGATCTTGCTGCACTGAAGACTCTTCGTAAGAAAGCAACTCATTAGAATAACAGAACTAGCTTATTTCACACAGTTCAGTGTTCGGCAATGAAGGTGTTTGTTTTTTAAAAAAAACTACTTTAGAAATGAAGCAAATCTACTAAGTAGTACATCTTGTTAGATTACACAAACTAGGAAAGTTTGATCTTGCTGCACTGAAGACTCTTCGTAAGAAAGCAACTCATTCTGAAAACAGAACAAGCTTATTTCACACAGTACAGTGTTTGCGATTCAAGGTGTTTGTTTTCTAAACAAACTACGTTAGAAATGAATCTAACCTCCTAAGTTGTACATCTAGTTAGATTACACAAACCAGCAAAGTTTGATCTTGCTGCACTGAAGACTCTTCGTAAGAAAGCAACTCATTCTGAAAACAGAACTAGCTTATTTCACACAGTACAGTGTTCGGCAACGAAGGTGTTTGTTTTCTAAACAAACTACGTTATAAATGAAATGAATCTACTACCTTGGGCATCTCATTAGAGTACACAAACTGGTAAAGTTTGATATTGCTGCACTGAAGACTCTTCGTAAGAAAGCATCTCATTCCTAGAATAGAACTAGCATATTTCACACAGTACAGTGTTCAGCACTGAATGTGTTTGTTTTCTAAACAAACTACGTTCGAAATGAGGTGTATCTACTAAGTTGTACATCTTGTTAGATTAGAGAAACTAGCAAAGTTTGATCTTGTTGCACTGAAGACTGTTCGTAAGAAAGCAACTCATTCCGAGAACAGAACTAGCTTATTTTACACAGTACAGTGTTTCCGATTCACGGTGTTTGTTTTCTAAACATACTACGTTAGAAATGAAGCTACCCTACTAAGTTGTACATCTAGTTAGATTACACAAACTAGCAAAGTTTGATCTTGCTGCATTGAAGACTCTTTCGTAGGAAACCAACTCATTCGGAGAACACACCAGCTTATTTCACACAGTACAGTGTTTGTGATTCTAGGTGTTTGTTTTATAAACAAACTACGTTATTAATGAAGGTAACATACTAAGTTGTACATCTAGTTAGATTGCACAAACTAGCAAAGTTTTGTCTTGCGGCACTGAAGGCTCTTTGTAAGAAAGCAACTCATTCCGAGAACAGAACTAGCTTATTTCACACAGTACAGTGTTGGTGAATCAAGGTGTTTCTTTTCTAAACAAACTACGTTAGAAATGAAGGTAACCTACTAGGTTGTACATCTTGTTAGATTACACAAACTAGGAAAGTTTGATCTTCCTGCACTGAAGACTCTTCATAAGAAAGCAACTCATCCCTAAAACAGTACTCGCTTATTTCACACAGTGCAGTTTTTGCCATTCAAGGTGCTTGTTTTCTAAACAAAATACGTTAGAAATGAAGCTAACCTACAAGGTTGTACATGTAGTTAGATTACACAAACTAGCAAAGTTTGATCTTGCTGCACTGTTAACACAAAAAGGAAAGTTTTATCTTGCTGCAAAAGACTCTTCGTTAGATAGCAACTCATTCCAAAAACAGAACTAGCTTATTTCAAACAGTACAGTGTTTGGCAATGAAGGTGGTTGTTTTCTAAACAAACTACTTTAGAAATAAAGCAAATCTACTAAGTTGTACATCTTGTTAGATAACACAAAAAGGAAAGTTTTATCTTGCTGCACTGAAGACTTTTTGTAAGAAAGCAACTCATTCCTAGAACAGAACTAGCATATTTCACACAGTACAGTGTTGGCAATGTTAGAAAAGGGTGTTTGTTTTCTAGCAAAAACAAACTACGTTAGAAATAAAGCAAATCTACTAAGTTGTACATCTTGTTAGTTAACACAAAAAACTAGAAAGTTTGATCTTGCTGCACTGAAGACTCTTTTGTAAGAAAGCAACTCATTCCTAGAACAGAACTAGAAGATATTTCACACAGTACAGTGTTAGAGCAATGAAGGTGTTTGTTTTCTTAAAAACTACGTTAGAAATGAAGTTTGTTGTACTGAGTTTTACATCTTGTTAGATTACACAAACTAGCAAAGTTTGATCTTGCTGCACTGAAGACTCTTCATAAGAAAGCAACTCATTCTGAGAACAGAACTAGGATATTTCACACAGTACAGTGTTTGGCAATGAAGGTGGTTGTTTTCTAAACAAACTACTTTAGAAATGAGGCAAATCTACTAAGTTGTACATCTTGTTAGATTACACAACTTAGGAAAAAGTTTGATCTTGCTGCACTGAAGACTCTTTGTAAGAAAGCAACTCATTCCTAGAACAGAACTAGCTTATTTCACACAGTACAGTGTTGGGGCATGAAGGTGTTTGTTTTCTAAACAAACTACTTTAGAAATGAAGCAAATCTACTAAGTTGTACATCTTGTTAGATTACACAAACTAGCAAAGTTTGATCTTGCTGCACTGAAGACTCTTTGTAAGAATGCAACTCATTCCGAGAACAGAACTAGCTTATTTCACAGTACAGTGCAGTGTAGGGGAATCAAGGTGTTTGTTTTCTAAACAAACTACGTTAGAAATTAAGTGCATCTACTAAATTGTACATCTTGTTTGATTACACGAACTAGGAAATTTTTATTTTGCTGCACTGAAGACGATTCGTAAGAAAGCAACTCATTCCGTAAACAGAACTTGCTTATTTCACAGTACAGTGTTGGTGAATGAAGGTTTTTATTTTGTAAACAAACTAAGTTAGAAATGCAGCTCACCTACTGAGTTGTGCATGTTGTTAGATTACATTAAATAGCAAAGTTTGATCTTCCTGTAGTGAAGACGCTTCGTAGGAAAGCAACTCATTTGGAGAACAGAACTACCTTATTTCACACAGTACAGTGTTGGTGAATCAACGTGCTTGTTTTCTAAACAAACTACATTATAAATGAAATGAATCTACTAAGTTGTGCATCTTGTTAGAATACACCAACTGGCAAAGTTTGATCTTGCGGCACTGAAGACTCTTCGTAAGACAACAACTCATTCCGAGAACAGAACTAGCATATTTCACACAGTACAGTATTGGCAATGAAGGTGTTTGTTTTCTAAATGAACTACGTTAGAAATGAGGTGAATCTACTAAGTTGTACAGCTTGTTAGGTTACACAAACTAGCAACGTTTGATCTCGCTGCACTGAAGACTCTTCGTAAGAAAGCAACTCATTCTGAGACCAGAACTAGCTTATTTCACACAGTAGAGTTTTGGGGAATCAAGCTGTTTGTTTTCTAAACAAACTACGTTAGCAATGAATGTAACCTACTAAGTTGTACATCTTGTTAGATTACACAAACTACCAAAGTTTGATCTTCTGGCACTGAAGACTCTTCGTAAGAAAGCAACTCATTCTGAGACCAGTACTAGCTTATTTCACACAGTACAGTGTTCGGACATGAAGATGTTTCTTTTCTAAAGAAACTACTTTAGAAATGAGGCGAATCTACTAAGTTGTACATCTTTCTAGGTTACAAAATCTACGAACGTTTGATCTTGCTGCACTGAAGACTCTTCATAAGAAAGCAACTCATTCCAAGAATAGAACTAGCTTATTTCACGCAGGACAGTGTTGGTGAATCAATGTGTTTGTTGTCTAAACAAACTACGTTAGAAATGAAGCTAACCTACTAATTTGTATATCTAGTTAGATTACACAAACTAGCAAAGTTTGATCTTGCCACACTGAAGACTATTTGTAAGAAAGCAACTCATTCCGAGAACAGAATTAGCTTATTTCACACAGTACCGTGTTCGTCAATGAAGGTGTTTGTTATCTAAACAAACTACTTTAGAAATAAAGCAAATCTACTAGGTTGTACATCTTGTTAGTTAACACACACAAGGACACTTTGATCTTGCTGCACTGAAGACTTTTCATAAGAAATCAACTCATTCCTAGAACAGAACTAGCATATTTCACACAGTACAGTGTTCGGCAATGAAGGTGTTTGTTTTCTAAACAAACTACGTTAGAAATGAAGCTTGTACTGAGCTTTGCATCTTGTTAGATTACACAAACTAGCAAAGTTTGATCCTGCAGCACTGAAAACTCTTCGAAGAAAGCAACTCATTCTGAGAACAGAAATACCATATTTCACACAGTACAGTGTTCGGCAATGAAGCTGTTTGTTTTCTAAATGAACTACATTAGAAATGAGGTGAATCTACTAAGTTGTACAACTTATTAGGTTACACAAACTAGCAAAGTTTGATCTTGCTGCACTGAAGACTCTCCATAAGAAAGCAACTCATTCTGAGACCAGAACTAGCTTATTTCAGACAGTATAGTGTTCCCAAATGAAGATGTTTGTTTTCTAATGAAACTACTTTAGAAATGAGGTGAATCTACTAAGTTATACATTTTGTTAGATTACACAAACGAGCAAAGTTTGATCTTGCTGCATGGAAGATTCTTCGTAAGAAAGCAACTCATTCCGAGAACAGAACTAGGTTATTTCACACAGTAGAGTTTTGGGGAGTTTTGGGAAATTAAGGTGTTTGTTTTCTAAACAAACTACATTAGCAATGAAGGTAACCTACTAAGCTTTACATCTTGTTAGATTACACAAACTAGGAAAGTTTGATCTTGCTGCACTAAAGACTCCTTCTAAGAATGCAACTCATTCTGAGAATAGAACTAGCTTATTTCACACAGTACAGTGTAGGGGAATCAAGGTGATTTTTTTTTGTAAACAAACTACGTTAGAAATGAAGGTAACCTACTAAATTGTACATCTAGTTATATTACACAAACTAGCAAAGTTTGATCTTTCGGCACTGAAGAGTCATCTTAAGAAAGGAACTCATTCCAAGAACAGAACTACCTTACTTCATGCAGCACAGTGTTCGGCAATGATGGTGTTTGTTTTCTAAAGAAACTACGGTATAAATGAAATGAATCTACTAAGTTTTGCATCTTGTTAGAATACACAAACTGGCAAAATTTGATCTTGCTGCATTGATGACTCTTAGTAAGAAAGCAACTCATTTCCGAGAACAGAACTACCTTATTTCACACAGCACAGTGTTTAAGATTCAAAGTGTTTATTTTCTAAACAAACTAGGTTATTAATGAAGCTAACATACCAAGTTGTACATCTAGTTAGATTGCACAAACTAGCAAAGTTTGATCTTGCTGCACTGAAGACTATTCGTAAGAAAGCAACTCATTCGAAACCAGAACTAGCTTATTTCACACAGTACAGTGTTGGAAATGAAGATGTTTGTTTTCTAAAGAACCTACTTTAGAAATGAGGCGAATCTACTGAGTTGTACATGTGTTAGGTTACACAATCTACGAAAGTTTGATCTTGCTGCACTGAAGATACTTCGTAAGAAAGCAACTCATTCCGAAAACAGAACTAGCTTATTTCACACAGTACAGTGTTTGCGATTCAAGGTGTTTGTTTTCTAAACAAACTACGTTAGAAATGAAGCTAACCTACTAAATTGTACATCTAGTTAGATTACAGAAACTAGCAACGTTTGATCTTGTTGCACTGAAGACTCTTCGTAAGAAAGCAACTCATTCTGAGACCACAACTACCTTATTTCACACAGTACAGTGTTCCCAAAAGAAGATGTTTGTTTTCTAAAGAAACTACTTTAGAAATGAGGTGAATCTACTAAGTTATACATCTTGTTAGATTACACAAACTAGCAAAGTTTGATCTTACTGCATGGAAGACTCTTCGTAAGACAGCAACTCATTCCGAGAACAGTACTACCTTATTTCACACAGTAGAGTTTGGGGAATCAAGGTGTTTGTTGTCTAAACAAACTACGTTAGCAATGAACGTAACCGACTAAGTTGTACATCTAGTTAGATAACATAAACTAGCAAAGTTTGATCTTGCTGCACTGAACACTCTTCGTAAGAAAGCAACTCATTCCGATAACAGAACTAGCTTATTTCACACAGTACAGTGTTTGGCAATGAAGGTGTTTGTTTTCTAAACAAACTACGTTATAAATGAAATGAATATACTAATCTTGGGCATCTGTTAGAGTACACAAACTAGGAAGTTTGATATTGCTGCACTGAAGACTCTTCAGTAAGAAAGCAACTCATTCCTAGAATAGAACTAGCATATTTCACACAGTACAGTGTTGGCAATGAAGGTGTTTGTTTTCTAAACAAACTACGTTAGAAATGAGGTAATCTAATAAGTTGTACATCTTGTTAGATTAGAGAAACTAGCAAAGTTTGATCTTGTTGCACTGAAGACTGTTTGTAAGAAAGCAACTCATTCTGAGAACAGAACTAGCTTATTTTACACAGTACAGTGTTTCCGATTCACAGTGTTTGTTTTTAAACATACTACGTTAGAAATGAAGCTACCCTACTAAGTTGTACATCTAGTTAGATTACACAAACTAGCAAAGTTTGATCTTGCTGCATTGAAGACTCTTCATAAGAAACCAACTCATTTAGAAACAGAACACAGTACAGTGTTTGGTGATTCTAGGTGTTTGTTTTCTAAAATAAACTACGTTATTAATGAAGGTAACATACTAAGTTGTACATCTAGTTAGATTACACAAACTAGCAAAGTTTGATCTTGCTGCATTGAAGACTTTTGTAAGAAAGCAACTCACGAGAACAGAACTAGCTTATTTCACAGTACAGTGTTGGTGAATCAAGGTGTTTTTTTTTCTAAACAAACTACGTTAGAAATGAAGGTAACCTACTAGGTTGTACATCTTGTTAGATTACACAAACTAGAAAGTTTGATCTTGCTGCACTGAAGACTCTTCATAAGAAAGCAACTTCTAAAACAGAACTAGCTTATTTTCACACAGTACAGTGTTTGTTCAAGGTGTTTGTTTTCTAAACAAACTACGTTAGAAATGAAAGTAACCTACTAAGTTGTACATCTTGTTAGATTACACAAACTAGCAAAGTTTGATCTTGCTGCACTGAAGAACTAAGAAAGCAACTCATTCCGAAAACAGAACTAGCTTATTTCACACAGTACAGTGTTTGTTTGTTTTCTAAACAAACTACGTTAGAAATGGAAACCTACTAAGTTTTGCATCTTGTTAGATTACACAAACTAGGAAAGTTTGATCTTGCTGCACTGAAGACTCTTAGAAGACAGCAACTCATTTCGAGAACAGAACTATTTATTTCACACAGTACAGTGTTTGGGAATCAAGGTGTTTGTTTTCTAAAACAAAGTTAGAAATGAAGCAAAACCTACTAAGTTGTACATCTTGTTAGATTACACAAAACTAGCAAAGTTTGATCTTGCTGCACTGAAGACTCTTGAAAGCAACTCATTCAGAACAGAACTAGTATATTTCACACAGTACAGTGCTTTGGCAATGAAGGTGTTTGTTTTCTAAAAACTACTTTAGAAATGAAGCAAATCTACTAAGTTGTACATCTTGTTAGATTACACAAACTAGGAAAGTTTGATCTTGCTGCACTGAAGACTCTTGTAAGAAAGCAACTCATTCCAGAACAGAACTAGCTTATTTCACACAGTACAGTGTTTGGCAATGAAGGTGTTTGTTTTCTAAACAAACTACTTTATAAAATGAAAGCAAATCTACTAAGTTGTGAAATACACAAAAAGAAAAGTTTGATCTTGCTGCACTGAGAAGACTTTTTGTAAGAAACAACTCATTCCTAGAACAGAACTAGCATATTTCACACAGTACAGTGTTAGCATTGAAGGTGTTTGTTTTCTAAACAAACTACTTTAGAAATGAAGCAAATCTACTGAGTTGTACATCTTGTTAGATTACACAAACTAGCAAAGTTTGATCTTGCTGCACTGAAGACTCTTTGTAAGAAAGCAACTCATTCAGAGAACAGAACTAGCTTATTTCACACAGTACAGTGTTGGGAATCAACAGTAAACAAACTACGTTAGAAATGAAGCTGAATCTACTAAGTTGTACATCTTGTTAGATTACACAAACTAGCAAAGTTTTGATCTTTGCTGCACTGAAGACTCTTCAGAAGAAAGCAACTCATTCGAGTTAGCTTATTTCACACAGTACAGTGTTTGTGATTGAAGGTGTTTGTTTTATAAACAAACTACGTTAGAAATGAAGGTAACATACTAAGTTGTACATCTTGTTAGATTACACAAACTAGCAAGTTTTTGTCTTGCTGCACTGAAGACTCTTTGTAAGAAAGCAACTCATTCCGAGAACAGAACTAGCTTATTTCACACAGTACAGTTTTGGTGAATCAAGGTGTTTGTTTTCTAAACAAACTACATTAGAAATGAAGGTAACCTACTAAGTTGTACATCTTGTTAGATTACACAAACTAGGAAAGTTTGATCTTCCTGCACTGAAGACTCTTCATAAGAAAGCAACTCATTCCCTAAAACAGAACTAGCTTATTTCACACAGTGCAGTGTTTTTGCCATTCAAGGTGTTTGTTTTCTAAAACAAAATACGTTAGAAATGAAGCTAAATCTACAAGGTTGTACATGTAGTTAGATTACACAAACTAGCAAAGTTTGATCTTGCTGCACTGAAGACTCTTCGTTAGATAGCAACTCATTCCAAAAACAGAGCTAGCATATTTCACACAGTACAGTGTTCGGCAATGAAGGTGTTTGTTTTCTTAAAAAACTACGTTAGAAATGAAGCTTGTACTGAGTTTTGCATCTTGTTAGATTACACAAACTAGCAAAGTTTGATCTTGCGGCACTGAAGACTCTTCGTAAGACAGCAACTCATTCCGAGAACAGAACTAGGATATTTCACACAGTACAGTGTTTGGCAATGAAGGTGGTTGTTTTCTAAACAAACTACTTTAGAAATAAAGCAAATCTACTAAGTTGTACATCTTGTTAGTTAACACAAAAAAGGAAAGTTTTATCTTGCTGCACTGAAGACTTTTTGTAAGAAAGCAACTCACTCCTAGAACAGAGCTAGTATATTTCACACAGTACAGTGTTCGGCAATGAAGGTGTTTGTTTTCTTAAAAAACTACGTTAGAAATGAAGCTTGTACTGAGTTTTGCATCTTGTTAGATTACACAAACTAGCAAAGTTTGATCTTGCGGCACTGAAGACTCTTCGTAAGACAGCAACTCATTCCGAGAACAGAACTAGGATATTTCACACAGTACAGTGTTTGGCAATGAAGGTGGTTGTTTTCTAAACAAACTACTTTAGAAATAAAGCAAATCTACTAAGTTGTACATCTTGTTAGTTAACACAAAAAAGGAAAGTTTTATCTTGCTGCACTGAAGACTTTTTGTAAGAAAGCAACTCATTCCTAGAACAGAGCTAGCATATTTCACACAGTACAGTGTTCGGCAATGAAGGTGTTTGTTTTCTAAACAAACTACTTTAGAAATGAAGCAAATCTACTAAGTTGTACATCTTGTTAGATTACACAAACTAGCAAAGTTTGATCTTGCTGCACTGAAGACTCTTTGTAAGAATGCAACTCATTCCGAGAACAGAACTAGCTTATTTCACACGGTGCAGTGTAGGGGAATCAAGGTGTTTGTTTTCTAAACAAACTACGTTAGAAATTAAGTGCATCTACTAAATTGTACATCTTGTTTGATTACACGAACTAGGAAATTTTTATTTTGCTGCACTGAAGACGATTGTAAGAGAAAGCAACTCATTCTGTAGAACAGAACTTGCTTATTTCACGCAGTACAGTGTTGGGAATGAAGGTTTTTATTTTGTAAACAAACTAAGTTAGAAATGCAGCTCACCTACTGAGTTGTGCATGTTGTTAGATTACATTAAATAGCAAAGTTTGATCTTCCTGCAGTGAAGACTCTTCAGTAGGAAAGCAACTCATTTGGAGAACAGAACTACCTTATTTCATACAGTACAGTGTTGGTGAATCAACGTGCTTGTTTTCTAAACAAACTACATTATAAATGAAATGAATCTACTAAGTTGTGCATCTTGTTAGAATACACCAACTGGCAAAGTTTGATCTTGCTGCACTGAAGACACTTTTGAAGACAACAACTCATTCCGAGAACAGAACTAGCATATTTCACACAGTACAGTATTCGGCAAATGAAGGTGTTTGTTTTCTAAATGAACTACGTTAGAAATGAGGTGAATCTACTAAGTTGTACAGCTTGTTAGGTTACACAAACTAGCAACGTTTGATCTCGCTGCACTGAAGACTCTTCGTAAGAAAGCAACTCATTCTGAGACCAGAACTAGCTTATTTCACACAGTAGAGTTTTTGGGAATCAAGCTGTTTGTTTTCTAAACAAACTACGTTAGCAATGAATGTAACCTACTAAGTTGTACATCTTGTTAGATTACACAAACTACCAAAGTTTGATCTTCTGGCACTGAAGACTCTTCGTAAGAAAGCAACTCATTCTGAGACCAGTACTAGCTTATTTCACACAGTACAGTGTTCGGACATGAAGATGTTTCTTTTCTAAAGAAACTACTTTAGAAATGAGGTGAATCTACTAAGTTGTACATCTTGTTAGGTTACAAAATCTACGAACGTTTGATCTTGCTGCACTGAAGACTCTTCATAAGAAAGCAACTCATTCCAAGAATAGAACTAGCTTATTTCACGCAGGACAGTGTTGGTGAATCAATGTGTTTGTTGTCTAAACAAACTACGTTAGAAATGAAGCTAACCTACTAATTTGTATATCTAGTTAGATTACACAAACTAGCAAAGTTTGATCTTGCCACACTGAAGACTATTTGTAAGAAAGCAACTCATTCCGAGAACAGAATTAGCTTATTTCACACAGTACCGTGTTCGTCAATGAAGGTGTTTGTTATCTAAACAAACTACTTTAGAAATAAAGCAAATCTACTAGGTTGTACATCTTCTTAGTTAACACACACAAGGACACTTTGATCTTGCTGCACTGAAGATTTTTCATAAGAAATCAACTCATTCCTAGAACAGAACTAGCATATTTCACACAGTACAGTGTTCGGCAATGAAGGTGTTTGTTTTCTAAACAAACTACGTTAGAAATGAAGCTTGTACTGAGCTTTGCATCTTGTTAGATTACACAAACTAGCAAAGTTTGATCCTGGCACTGAAAACTCTTCGTAAGAAAGCAACTCATTCTGAGAACAGAAATACCATATTTCACACAGTACAGTGTTCGGCAATGAAGCTGTTTGTTTTCTAAATGAACTACATTAGAAATGAGGTGAATCTACTAAGTTGTACAACTTATTAGGTTACACAAACTAGCAAAGTTTGATCTTGCTGCACTGAAGACTCTCCATAAGAAAGCAACTCATTCTGAGACCAGAACTAGCTTATTTCAGACAGTATAGTGTTCCCAAATGAAGATGTTTGTTTTCTAATGAAACTACTTTAGAAATGAGGTGAATCTACTAAGTTATACATTTTGTTAGATTACACAAACGAGCAAAGTTTGATCTTGCTGCATGGAAGATTCTTCGTAAGAAAGCAACTCATTCCGAGAACAGAACTAGGTTATTTCACACAGTAGAGTTTTGGGGAGTTTTGGGAAATTAAGGTGTTTGTTTTCTAAACAAACTACATTAGCAATGAAGGTAACCTACTAAGCTTTACATCTTGTTAGATTACACAAACTAGGAAAGTTTGATCTTGCTGCACTAAAGACTCCTTCTAAGAATGCAACTCATTCTGAGAATAGAACTAGCTTATTTCACACAGTACAGTGTAGGGGAATCAAGGTGATTTTTTTTGTAAACAAACTACGTTAGAAATGAAGGTAACCTACTAAATTGTACATCTAGTTATATTACACAAACTAGCAAAGTTTGATCTTTCGGCACTGAAGAGTCATCTTAAGAAAGGAACTCATTCCAAGAACAGAACTACCTTACTTCATGCAGCACAGTGTTCGGCAATGATGGTGTTTGTTTTCTAAAGAAACTACGGTATAAATGAAATGAATCTACTAAGTTTTGCATCTTGTTAGAATACACAAACTGGCAAAATTTGATCTTGCTGCATTGATGACTCTTAGTAAGAAAGCAACTCATTTCCGAGAACAGAACTACCTTATTTCACACAGCACAGTGTTTAAGATTCAAAGTGTTTATTTTCTAAACAAACTAGGTTATTAATGAAGCTAACATACCAAGTTGTACATCTAGTTAGATTGCACAAACTAGCAAAGTTTGATCTTGCTGCACTGAAGACTATTCGAAGAAAGAAACTCATTCGAAACCAGAACTAGCTTATTTCACACAGTACAGTGTTCGGAAATGAAGATGTTTGTTTTCTAAAGAACCTACTTTAGAAATGAGGCGAATCTACTGAGTTGTACATGTGTTAGGTTACACAATCTACGAAAGTTTGATCTTGCTGCACTGAAGACTCTTCGTAAGAAAGCAACTCATTCCGAAAACAGAACTAGCTTATTTCACACAGTACAGTGTTTGCGATTCAAGGTGTTTGTTTTCTAAACAAACTACGTTAGAAATGAAGCTAACCTACTAAATTGTACATCTAGTTAGATTACAGAAACTAGCAACGTTTGATCTTGTTGCACTGAAGACTCTTCGTAAGAAAGCAACTCATTCTGAGACCACAACTACCTTATTTCACACAGTACAGTGTTCCCAAAAGAAGATGTTTGTTTTCTAAAGAAACTACTTTAGAAATGAGGTGAATCTACTAAGTTATACATCTTGTTAGATTACACAAACTAGCAAAGTTTGATCTTATTGCATGGAAGACTCTTCGTAAGACAGCAACTCATTCCGAGAACAGTACTACCTTATTTCACACAGTAGAGTTTGGGGAATCAAGGTGTTTGTTGTCTAAACAAACTACGTTAGCAATGAACGTAACTGACTAAGTTGTACATCTAGTTAGATAACATAAACTAGCAAAGTTTGATCTTGCTGCACTGAAGACTCTTCATAAGAAAGCAACTCACTCATAGGATAGAACTAGCATATTTCACACAGTACAGTGTTCGGCAATGAAGGTGTTTGTTTTCTAAAAAAAGCTACATTAGAAATGAGGTGAATCTTCTAAGTTGTACATCTTGTTAGATTACAGAAACTAGCAAAGTTTGATCTTGCTGCACTGAAGACTCTTTGAAGAAAGCAACTCATTCTGAGAACATAACTAGCTTATTTCACACAGTACAGTGTTCGGCAATGAAGGTGTTTGTTTTCTAAACAAACTACTTTAGAAATGAAGCAAATCTACTAAGTTGTACATCTTGTTAGATTACACAAACTAGGAAAGTTTGATCTTGCTGCACTGAAGACTCTGTAAGAAAGGAACTCATTTCAAGAACAGAACTAGCTTACTTCACACAGTACCGTGTTGGGGAATCAAGGTGTTTGTTTTCTAAACAAACTACGTTAGAAATGAAGCTAACCTTAAATGAGTTGTGCATCTTGTTAGATTACACAAACTAGGAAAGTTTGATCTTGCTGCACTGAACACTCTTTGTAAGAAAGCAACTCATTCTGAGAACAGAACTACCTTATTTCACACAGTACCGTGTTTGGGAATCAAGGTGTTTGTTTTCTAAACAAACTACGTTAGAAATGAAGCAAATCTACTAAGTCGCATATCTTGCTATATTACATAAATTCGCATAGTTTGATCTTGCTGCACTGAAGACCCTTCATAAGAAAGCCCATCATTCCGAGAACAGAACTAGCTTATTTCACACAGTACAGTGCTGGTGAATCAAGGTGTTTGTTTTCTAAATAAACTACGTTAGAAATGAAGGTAATGTACTAAGTTGTACATCTTGTTAGATTACAACTAGGAAAGTGTGATCTTGCTGCACTGAAGACTCTTCGTAAGAAAGCAACTCATTTCGAGAACAGAACTAGCTTACTTCACACAGTACCGTGTTGGGGAATCAAGGTGTTTGTTTTCTAAACAAACTACGTTAGAAATGAAGCTAACCTTAAATGAGTTGTGCATCTTGTTAGATTACACAAACTAGGAAAGTTTGATCTTGCTGCACTGAACACTCTTTGTAAGAAAGCAACTCATTCTGAGAACAGAACTACCTTATTTCACACAGTACCGTGTTTGGGAATCAAGGTGTTTGTTTTCTAAACAAACTACGTTAGAAATGAAGCAAATCTAATAAGTCGCATATCTTGCTAGATTACATAAACTCGCATAGTTTGATCTTGCTGCACTGAAGACCCTTCATAAGAAAGCCCATCATTCCGAGAACAGAACTAGCTTATTTCACACAGTACAGTGCTGGTGAATCAAGGTGTTTGTTTTCTAAATAAACTACGTTAGAAATGAAGGTAATGTACTAAGTTGTACATCTTGTTAGATTACACCAACTAGGAAAGTGTGATCTTGCTGCACTGAAGACTCTTCGTAAGAAAGCAACTCATTCGGAGAACAGAACTACCATATTTCACACAGTACCGTGTTGGAGAATCAAGGTGTTTTTTTTCTAAACAAACTACGTTAGAATTGAAGCTAACCTAAACTGAGTTGTGCATCTCATTAGATTACACAAACTAGAAAAGTTTGATCTTGCTGCCCTGAAAACTCTTCATAAGAAAGCAAATCATTCCAAAAACAGAACTAGCTTATTTCACACAGTAGACTTTTGGGGTTTTAAGGAGTTTGTTTTCTAAACAAACTTCATTAGCAATGAAGGTAACCTACTAAGTTTTACATCTTGTTAGATTAGAGAAACTACGAAAGTTTGATCTTGCTGCACTGAAGACTCTTCATAAGAAAACAACTCATTTCGAGAACAGAACTAGCTTATTTCACACAGTACAGTGTAGGGGAATCAAGGTCATTGTTTTCTTATCAAACTACGTTAGAAATGAAGGAAACCTACTAAGTTGCACATCTTGTTAGATTAAACAAACTAGGAAAGTTTGATCTTGCTGCACAGAAGACTCTTCGTAAGAAAGGAACTCATTCCGAAAACAGAACTAGCTGATTTCACACAGCACAGTGCTTGAGATTCAAGGTGTTTGTTTTCCATAAAAACTATGATAGAAACGAAGCTAACCTACTAAGTTGTACATCTAGTTAGATTACAAAAACTAGCAGTTTGAACTTGCTGCACTGAAGACTCTTCGTAAGAAAGCAACTCATTCCGAGAACAGAACTAGCTGATTTCACACAGTACTGTGTTTGGCAGTGAAGGTGTTTGTTTTCTAAACAAACTACATTATAAATGAAATGAATCTACTAAGTTGTGCATCTTCTTAGAATACACAAATTGGCAAAGTTTGATCTTGCTGCCCTGAGGACTCTTCGTACGCAAGTAACTCATTCCAAGAACAGAACTAGCTTATTTCACACAGTACAGTGTTCGGCAATGAAGGTGTTTGTTTTCTGAACACACTACTGTAGAAAGAAAGCAAATCTACTAGGTTGTACATCTTGTTAGTTAACACAAAAGAGGAAAGTTTGTTCTTGCTGCACTGAAGACATTTCGTAAGAAAGCAACTGATTCCTAGAACACAGCTAGCATATTTCACAGAGTACAGTGTGCGGCAATGAAAGTGTTTGTTTTCTAAACAAACTATGTTAGAAATGAAGCTTCTACTGAGTGTTGCATCTTTTAGATTACACAAACTAGCAAAAATTTGATCTTGCTGCTCTGAAGACTCTTCAAAGAAAGCAACTCATTCCTAGAACAGAACTAGCATATTTCACACAGTATAGTGTTTGGCAATGAAGGTGTTTGTTTTCTAAAAGAACTACGTTAGAAATGAGGTGAATCTACTAAGTTGTACAACTTGTTAATTTACACAAGCTAGCAAAGTTTGATCTTGCTGCACTGAAGACTCTTCGTAAGAAAGCAAATTATTCCGAGATCAGAAATAGCTTATTTCACACAGTACAGTGTTCGGCAATGAAGGTGTTTGTTTTCAAAACAAACTACGTTAGAAATGAACTGCATCTACTAAGTTGTATATCTTGTTAGATTACACAAACTAGTATAATTTGATCTTGCTGCACTGAAGACTCTTCAAAAGAAAGCAACTCATTCCGAAAACAGAACTCGCTTATTTCACACAGTATAGTGTTTGCGATTCAAGGTGTTTGTTTTCTAAATGAACTACGTTAAAAATGAACCTAACCTAAGAAGTTGTACATCTAGTTAGATTACACAAACTAGCAAAGTTTGATCTTGCTGCACTGAAGACTCTTCGTAAGAAAGCAACTTATTCCTATAACAGAACTAGTATATTTCACACAGTATAGTGTTCAGCAATGAAGGTGTTTGTTTTCTAAAAGAACTGTGTTAGAAATGTGGTGAATCTTCTAAGTTGCACAACTTGTTAGATTACACAAACTAGCAAAGTTTGGTCTTGCTGCACTGAAGACTCTTCGTAAGAAAGGAACTCATTTTGAGAACAGAACTAGCTTACTTCACACAGTACCGTGTTGGGAAATCAAGGTGTTTGTTTTCTAAAGAAACTACGTTAGAAATGAAGCTAACCTTAAATGAGTTGTGCATCTTGTTAGATTACACAAACTAGCAAAGTTTGATCTTGCTGCACTGAACACTCTTTGTAAGAAAGCAACTAATTCTGAGAACAGAACTCCCTTATTTCACACAGTATACTGTATGCGATTCAAGGTGTTTGTTTTCTAAATGAACTACGTTATAAATGAACCTAACCTACGAATTTGTACATCTAGTTAGATTACACAAACTAGCAAAGTTTGATCTTGCTGCACTGAACACTCTTTGTAAGAAAGCAACTCATTCTGAGAACAGAACTACCTTATTTCACACAGTACCGTGTTTGGGAATCAAGGTGTTTGTTTTCTAAACTAATTAAGTTAGAAATGAAGCGAATCTACTAAGTTGTACACCTTGTTAGATTACACAAACTTGCAAAGTTTGATCTTACTGCACAGAAGACTGTTTGTAAGAAAGCAACTCATTCCGAGAACAGAACTAGCTTATTTCACACAGTAGAGTTTTGGGGAATCAAGTTTCTAAACAAACTACGTTAGCAATGACAGTAACCTACTAAGTTTAACATCTTGTTAGATTCCACAATCTAGGAAAGTTTGATCTTGCTGCACTGAAGACTCTTTGTAAGAAAGGAACTCATTCCGAGAACAGAGGTAGCTTATTTCACACAGTACACTGTAGGGGCTTCAAGGTAATTTTTTTGTAAAAAAAAACTACGCTAGAAATGAAGGTAACCTACTAATTGTACATCTTGTTAGATTACAGAAACTAGGGAAGTTTGATCTTGCTGCACAGAAGACTCTTTGTCAGAAAGCAACTCATTCCAAAAACAGAACTAGCTGATTTCACACAGTACAGTGTTTGCGATTCAAGGTGTTTGTTGTCTAAACAAACTATGTTAGAAATGAAGCTAACCTACTAAGTTGTACATCTAGTTAGATAACACAAACTAGCAAAGTTTGATCTTGCTGCACTGAAGATTCTTCGTAAGAAAGCAACTCATTCCTAGAATAGAACTAGCACATTTCACACAGCACAGTGTTCGGCAATGAAGGTGTTTGTTTTCTAAACAAACTACTTTAGAAATGACGTGAATCTTCTATGTTGTACATCTTGTAAGATTACAAATACTAGCAAAGTTAGATCTTGCTGCACTGAAGACTCTTCGTAAGAAAGCAATTCATTCCGAGAACAGAACTAGCTTATTTTACACAGTACAGTGTTCCAAAATGAAGGTGTTTGTTTTCTAAACAAACTACTTTAGAAATGAAGCAAATGTACTAAGTTGTACATCTTGTTAGATAACACAACCTAGCAATGTTTGATCTTGCTGCACTGAAGACTCTTTGTAAGAAAGCAACTCATTCCTAGAATAGAACTAGCATATTTCACACAGCACAGTGTTCGGCGATGAAGGTGTTTGTTTTCTAAACAAAGTACTTTAGAAATGACGTGAATCTACTAAGTTGTACATCTTGTAAGATTACAAATACTAGCAAAGTTTGATCTTCCTGCACTGAAGACTCTTCATAAGAAAGCAACTCATTCTGAGAACAGAACTAGTTTATTTTACACAGTACAGTGTTTGGCAATGGAGGTGTTCATTTTCTAAACAAACTACTTTTGCAATGAAGCAAATGTACTTGGTTGTACATCTTGTTAGATTACACAAATTAGTATAGTTTGATCTTGCTGCACTGAAGACTCTTCGTCAGAAAGCAACTCATTCCAAAAACAGAACTAGCTGATTTCACACAGTACAGTATTTGCGATGCAAGGTCTTTGTTTTCTAAACAAACGACGTTAGAAATGAAGCTGACCAACTAAGTTGTACAACTCGTTAGATTACACAATCTAGCAAAAAGTTTGATCTTCCTGGACTGAAGACTCTTTGTAAGAAAGCAACTCATTCTGAGAACAGAACTACCTTACTTCACACAGTACAGTGTTAGGCAATTAAGGTGTTTGATTTCTAAACAAACTATTTTAGAAATGAAGCAAATCTACTAAGTTGTACATCTTGTTAGATTACACAAATTAGAAAGTTTGATCTTGTTGAACTGAAGACTCTTCGTAAGAAAAACAACTCATTCCGAGAACAGAACTACCTTATTTCACACAATACCGTGTTTGGGAATCAAGGTGTTTGTTTTCGTAACAAACTACTTTAGAAAAGAAGCTAACCTACTGAGTTGTGCATCTTGTTAGATTACCCAAACTAGCAAAGTTTGATCTTGCTGCACTGAAATCTCTTCATAAGAAAGCAACTCATTCTGAGGACAGAACCAGCTTATTTCACACAATACCATGTTGGGGAATCAAGGTGTTTGTTTTTTAAACAAATTACGCTACATTAGAAATGAAGTGAATCTACTAATTTCTACATCTTGTTAGATTAAAGAAACTAGCAAAGTTTGATCTTGCTGCACAGAAGACACTTCCTAAGAAAGCAACTCATTCCGAGAGCAGAACTAGCTTATTTCACACAGTAGAGTTTTGGGAATCAGGGTGTGTTTTCTAAACAAACTACGTTAGAAATGAAGGTATCCTACTAAGTTGTATATGTTGTTAGATTACACACAATAGGAAAGTTTGATCTTGCTGCACTGAAGACTCTTCGTAAGAAAGCAACTCATTCTGAGAACAGAACTAGCTTATTTTACACAGTACAGTGTTGCGGAATCACGGTCTTTGTTTTCTAAACAAACTACGTTAGAAATGAAGCTAACCTACAGAGTTGTACACCTTCTTAGATTAAACAAACTAGCAAAGTTTGATCTTGTTGCACTGAACATTCTTCGTAAGAAAGCACCTCATTCCGAGAAGAGAACTAGCTTATTTCACACAGTACAATATTCGGCAGTGAAGGTGTTTGTTTTCTAAAGAAACTACGTTATAAATGAAATGAATCTACTAAGTTGTGTATCTTGTTAGAATACACAAACTGGTAAAGTTTGACCTTGCTGCGCTGACGACTCTTCCTAAGAAAGCAACTCATTCCGAGAACAAAACTAGCTTATTTTACACAGTACAGTGTTTGGCAATGAAGGTGTTTATTTTCTGTACAAACTACTTTAGAAATAAAGCAAATCGACTAAGTTTAACATGTGGTAAGTTAACACAAAAAAAGAAAGTTTAATCATGCTAAACTGAAGACTTTTCGTAAGAAAGCAACTGGTTCCGAGAACAGAACTAGCTTAATTCACACAGTACAGTGTTGAGGAATCAAAGTGTTTGTCTTCTAAACAAACTACTTTAGAAACGAAATGAATCTCCTAAGTTGTACATCTTTCTAGATTACAGAAAATAGCAAAGTTTGATTGGGCTGCAATGAAGACTCTTCGTAAGAAAGCAACTGGTTCCGAGAACAAAACTAGCTTATTTCACACAGTACAGTGTTGAGGAATCAAAGTGTTTGTCTTGTAAACAAACTACTTTAGAAACGAAATGAATCTCCTAAGTTGTACATCTTTCTAGATTACAGAAAATAGCAAAGTTTGATTGGGCTGCAATGAAGACTCTTCGTAAGAAAGCAACGGGTTCCGAGAACAAAACTAGCTTATTTCACACAGTACAGTGTTGAGGAATCAAAGTGTTTGTCTTCTAAACAAACTACGTTAGAAACGAAATGAATCTCCTAAGTTGTACATCTTTCTAGATTACAGAAACTAGCAAAGTTTGATTGGGCTTCACTGAAGACTCTTCATAAGAAAGCAACTGGTTCCGAGAACATAAGTAGCTTATTTCACACAGTAAAGTGTTGAGGAATCAAAGTGTTTGTCTTCTAAACAAACTACGTTAGAAATGAAATGAATCTCCTAAGTTGTACATCTTTCTAGTTTACAGAAACTAGCAAAGTTTGATTGGGCTGCACTGAAGACGATTCGTAAGAAAGCAACTGGTTCCGAGAACAGAACTAGCTTATTTCACACAGTACAGTGTGGAGGAATCAAAGTGTTTGTCTTCTAAACAAACTACGTTAGAAATGAAATGAATCTCTAAAGTTGTACATCTTTCTAGATTACAGAAACTAGCAAAGTTGGATTGGGCTGCACTGAAGACTCTTCGTAAGAAAGCAACTGGTTCCGAGAACAGAACTAGCTTATTTCACACAGTACAGTGTTCGGGAATCAAAGGGTTTGTTTTCTAAACGAACTAGGTTAGAAATGAAATGAATCTCCTAAGTTGTACATCTTGTTAGATTACACAAGCTAACAAAGTTTGATCTTGCTGCAGTGAAGACTCCTCGTAAGAAAGCAACTTGTCCCGAGAACACAACTAGCTTATTTCACACATTACCATGTCCAGCAATGAAGGTGTTTGTTTTCTAAACAAACTACGTTAGAAATTAAATGAATCTACTAAATGGTACATCTTGTTAGAATACACAAACTAGCAATGTTTGGCCTTGCTGCAGTGAAGACTCTTCGTAAGAAAGCAACTCGTTCCGAAAACAGAACTAGCTTAATTCACACAGTACGGAGCTGGCAAATCAAGGTGTTTGTTTTCAAAGCAAACTACGTTTGAAATGTAGCTAACCTACGAAGTTGTACGTCTTGTTAGATTACACAAACTAGCAAAGTTTGATCTTGCTACACTGAAGACTCTTGGTAAGAAAGCAACTCATTCTGAGAACAGAATTAGCTTAATTCACACAGTACCGTGTTGAGGAATCAAAGTGTTTGTTTTCTAAACAAATTACGTTAGAAACGAAATGAATCTCTCATATTGTATATCTTGTTAGATTCCACAAGCTCGCAAAGTTTGATCTTGCTGCAGTGAAGACTATTCGTAAGAAAGCAACGCATTCCGAGAACACAACTAGCTTATTTCACACCTTACCATCTTTGGCAATGAAGGTGTTTCTTTTCTAAACAAACTGCCTTAGAAATGAAATGAATCTAGTGAATTGTACATCTTGTCAGATTACACAAACTAGCAAAGTTTGGCCTTGCTGCAGTGAAGACTCTTCGTAAGAAAGCAACTCGTTCCGAGAACACAACTAGCTTATTTCACACAGTATAGTGTTCCGCAATGAAGATGTTTGTTTTCTAAAGAAACTACTTTAGAAATGAGGCGAATGTACTAAGTTGTAAATCTTTTTAGATTACAGAAACTAGCAAAGTTTGATTGTGCTGCACGGAAGACCCTTAGTAAGAGAAAAACTCATTCCGAGAACAGAACTAGCTTAATTCACACAGTACAGTCTTGGCGAATCAAGGTGTTTGTTTTCCAAGCAAACTACATTTGAAATGTAGCTAACCTACGAATTTGTACATCTTGTTAGATTACACAAGCTAGCAAAGCTTGATCTTGCTGCACTGAAGACTCTTGGTAAGAAAGGAACTCATTCCGAGAAAAGAACTAGCTTATTTCACCCAGTATTGTGTTGGGGAATCAAAGTGTTTGTTTTCTAAACAAACTACGTTAGAAATGAAATGAATCTACTGAGTTGTACATCTTCTTACATTACACAAACTAGCAAAGTTTGGCCTTGCTGCGGTGAAGACTCTTCGTAAGAAAGCAACTCGTTCCGAGAACACAACTAGCTTATTTCACACAGTACAGTGTTCGGCAATGAACATGTTCGTTTTCTAAAGAAACTGCTTTAGAAATAAGGCGAATGTACTAAGTTGTAAATCTTTTTAGATTACAGAAACTAGCAAAGTTTGATTGTGCTTCACTGAAGACTCTTCGTAACAAAGCAACTCATTCTGAGAACAGAACTGGATTAATTCACACAGTACACTGTTGAGGAATCAAAGTGTTTGTCTTCTAAACAAACTACGTTAGAAATGAAATGAATCTCCTACGTTGTACATCTTTCTAGGTTACAGAAACTAGCAGAGTTTGATTGGGCTGCACTGAAGACTCTTCGTAAGAAAGCAACTGGTTCCGAGAACAGAACTAGCTTATTTCACACAGTACAGTGTTGGGGAATCAAAGTGTTTGTTTTCTAAACAAACTACGTTAGAAATGAAATGAATCTCATAAGTTGTACAACTTGTTAGATTACACAAGCTAACAAAGTTTGATCGTCCGGCAGTGAAGACTCCTCGTAAGAAAGCAACTCGTCCCGAGAACACAACTAGCTTATTTCACACATTACCGTGTCCGGCAATGAAGGTGTTTGTTTTCTAAACAAACTACTTTAGAAATGAAATGAATCTACTAAATGGTACATCTTGTTAGATTACACAAACTAGCAATATTTGGCCTTGCTGCAATGAAGACTCTTCGTAAGAAAGCAACTCGTTCTGAAAACAGAACTAGCTTAATTCACACAGTACAGAGTTGGCGAATCAAGGTGTTTGTTTTTAAAGCAAACTACGTTTGAAATGTAGCTAACCTACGAAGTTGTACGTCTTGTTAGATTACACAAACTAGCAAAGCTTGATCTTGCTACACTGAAGACTCTTGGTAAGAAAGGAACTCATTCCGAGAAAAGAAATAGCTTATTTCACACAGTACTGTGTTGGAGAATCAAAGTGTTTGTTTTCTAAACAAACTACGTTAGAAATGATATGAATCTACTGAGTTGTACATCTTCTTACATTACACAAACCAGCAAAGTTTGGCCTTGCTGCGGTGAAGACTCTTCGTAAGAAAGCAACTCGTTCCGAGAACACAACTAGCGTATTTCACACAGTACAGTGTTTGGCAATGGACATGTTTGTTTTCTAAAGAAACTGCTTTAGAAATAAGGCGAATGTACTAAGTTGCAAATCTTTTTAGATTACAGAAACTAGCAAAGTTTGATTGTGCTGCACTGAAGACTCTTCGTAACAAAGCAACTCATTCCTAGAACAGAACTAGCTTAATTCCCACAGTACAGTGTTGAGGAATCAAAGTGTTTGTCTTCTAAACAAACTACGTCAGAAACGAAATGAATCTCCTAAGTTGTACATCTTTCTAGATTACAGAAACTAGCAAAGTTTGATTGGGCTGCACTGAAGACTCTTCGCAAGAAAGCAACTGGTTCCTAGAACAGAACCAAGTTAATGCACACAGTACAGTGTTGAGGTATGAAAGTGTTTGTTTTCTAAACAAACTACGTTAGAAACGAAATGAATCTCCTAAGTTGTACATCTTTCTAGATTACAGAAACAAGCAAAGTTAGATTGGGCTGCACTGAAGACTCTTCGTAATAAAGCAACTGGTTCATAGAACAGAACTAGCTTATTTCACGCAGTACAGTGTTGGGGAATCAAAGTGTTTGTTTTCTAAACTAACTACGTTAGAAATGAAATGAATCTCCTAAGTTGTACATCTTGTTAGATTACACAAGCTAACAAAGTTTGACCTTCCTGCAGTGAAGACTCCTCGTAAAAAAGCAACTCGTCCCGAGAACACAACTAGCTTATTTCACACATTACCGATTCCGGCAATGAAGGTGTTTGTTTTCTAAACAAACTACGTTAGAAATGAAATGAATCTACTAAATGGTACATCTTGTTAGATTACACAAACTAGCAATGTTTGGCCTTGCTGCAGTGAAGACTCTTCGTAAGAAAGCAACTAGTTCTGAAAACAGAACTAGCTTAATTCACACAGTACGGAGTTGGCGAATCAAGGTGTTTGTTTTAAAGCAAACTACGTTTGAAATGTAGCTAACCTACGAAGTTGTACGGCTTGTGAGATTACACAATCTAGCAAAGTTTGATCTTGCTACACTGAAGACTCTTGGTAAGAAAGCAACTCGTTCTGAGAACAGAACTAGCTTAATTCACACAGTAAAGTGTTGACGAATCAAGGTGTTTGTTTTCCACGCAAACTGCATTTGAAAGGTAGCTAACCTACGAATTTGTACATCTTGTTAGATTACACAAACTAGCAAAGCTTGATCTTGCTGCACTGAAGACTGTTGGTAAGAAAGGAACTCATTCCGAGAAAAGAACTAGCTTATTTCACACAGTACAGTGTTGGGGAATCAAAGTGTTTGTTTTCTAACAAACTACGTTAGAAATGAAATGAATCTCTTATGTTGTAAATCTTGTTAGATTCCACAAGGTAGCAAAGTTTGATCTTGCTGAAATGAAGACTATTCGTAAGAAAGCAACTCTTTCCGAGAACACAACTAGCTTATTTCACACATTACCATGTTTGGCAATGAAGGTGTTTGTTTTCTAAACAAACTGCGTTAGAAATGAAATGAATCTAGTGAATTGTACATCTTGTTAGATTACACAAACTAGCAAAGTTTGTTCTTGCTGCAGTGAAGAGTCTTCGTAAGAAAGCAACTCGTTCCGAGAACACAACTAGCTTATTTCACACAGTGCAGTGTTGAGGAATCAAAGTGTTTGTTTTCTAAACAAACTACGTGAGAAACGAAATGAATCTCTTATGTTGTACATCTTGTTAGATTCCACAAGCTAGCAAAGTTTGATCGTGCTGCAGTGAAGACTATTCGTAAGAAAGCAACTAGTTTCGAGAACACAACTAGCTTATTTCACACAGTATAGTGTTCGGCAATGAAGATGTTTGTTTTTAAAAGAAACTACTTTAGAAATGAGGCGAATGTACTAAGTTGTAAATCTTCTTAGATTACAGAAACGCGCAAAGTTTGATTGTGCTGCACTGAAGACTCTTAGTAAGAAAGCAACTCATTCCGAGAACAGAACTAGCTTAATTCACACAGTACAGTGTTGGCGAATTAAGGTGTTTGTTTTCCAAGCAAAGTGCATTTGAAATGTAGCTAACCTACGAATTTGTACATCTTGTTAGATTACACAAACTAGCCAGGCTTGATCTTGCTGCACTGAAGACTCTTGGTAAGAAAGGAACTCATTCCGAGAAAAGAACTAGCTTATTTCACGCAGTACTGTGTTGGGGAATCAACGTGTTTGTTTTCTAAACAAACTACGTTAGAAATGAAATGAATCTACTGAGTTGTACAATTTCGTACATTACACAAACTAGCAAAATTGGCCTTGCAGCAGTGAAGACTCTTCGTAAGAAAGCAACTGGTTCCGAGAACACAACCAGCTTATTTCACACAGTATAGTGTTCGGCAATGAACATGTTTGTTTTCTAAACAAACTACGTTAGAAATGAAATGAATCTACTAAATGGTACATCTTGTTAGATTACACAAACTAGCAATGTTTGGCCTTGCTGCAGTGAAGACTCTTCGTAAGAAAGCAACTAGTTCTGAAAAAAGAACTAGCTTAATTCACACTGTACGGAGTTGGCGAATCAAGGTGTTTGTTTTCAAAGCAAACTACGTTTGAAATGTAGCTAACCTACGAAGTTGTACGTCTTCATAGATTACACAAACTGGCAAAGTTTGATCTTGCTACACTGAAGACTCTTGGTAAGAAAGCCACTCATTCCGAGAACAGAACTAGCTTAATTCACACAGTACAGTGTTGAGGAATCAAAGTGTTTGTTTTCTAAACCAACTACGTGAGAAACGAAATGAATCTCTTATGTTGTACATCTTGTTAGATTCCACAAGCTAGCAAAGTTTGATCGTGCTGCACTGAAGACTATTCGTAAGAAAGCAACTAGTTTCGAGAACACAACTAGCTTATTTCAAACAGTATAGTGTTCGGCAATGAAGATGTTTGTTTTCAAAAGAAACTACTTTAGAAATGAGGCGAATGTACTAAGTTGTAAATCTTCTTAGATTACAGAAACGCGCAAAGTTTGATTGTGCTGCACTGAAGACTCTTAGTAAGAAAGCAACCATTCCGAGAACAGAACTAGCTTAATTCACACAGTACAGTGTTGGCGAATTAAGGTGTTTGTTTTCCAAGCAAACTGCATTTGAAATGTAGCTAACCTACAAATTAGTACACCTTGTTAGATTACACAAACTAGCCAAGCTTGATCTTGCTGCACTGAAGGCTCTTGGTAAGAAAGGAACTCATTCTGAGAAAAGAACTAGCTTATTTCACACAGTACTGTGTTGGGGAATCAACGTGTTTGTTTTCTAAACAAACTACGTTAGAAATGAAATGAATCTACTGAATTGTACAATTTCGTACATTACACAAACTAGCAAAATTGGCCTTGCAGCAGTGACGACTCTTCGTAAGAAAGCAACTGGTTCCGAGTACACAACCAGCTTATTTCACACAGTATAGTGTTCGACAGTGAACATGTTTGTTTTCTAAACAAACTGCGTTAGAAATGAAATGAATCTACTAAATGGTACATCTTGTTAGATTACACAAACTAGCAATGTTTGGCCTTGCTGCAGTGAAGACTCTTCGTAAGAAAGCAACTCGTTCCGAAAACAGAACTAGCTTATTTCACACAGTACAGTGTCGGGGAATCAAAGTGTTTGTTTTCTAAACAAACTACATTAGAAATGAAATGAATCTAATAAGTTGTACATCTTGTTAGATTACACAAGCTAACAATGTTTGACCTTCCTGCAGTGAAGACTCCTCGTAAGAAAGCAACTCGTCCCGAGAACACAACTAGCTTATTTCACAAATTACCGATTCCGGCAATGAAGGTGTTTGTTTTCTGAACAAACTACGTTAGAAATGAAATGAATCTACTAAATGTTACAGCTTGTTAGATTACACAAACTAGCAATGTTTGGCCTTGCTGCAGTGAGGACTCTTCGTAAGAAAGCAAGTCGTTCCGAAAACAGAACTAACTTTATTCACACAGTACGGAGTTGGCGAATCAAGGTGTTTGTTTTCAAAGGAAACTAAGTTTGAAATGTAGCTAACCTACGAAGTTGTACGTCTTCTTAGATTACACAAACTAGCAAAGTTTGATCTTGCTACACTGAAGACTCTTGGTAAGAAAGCCACTCATTCCGAGAACAGAACTAGCTTAATTCACACAGTACAGTGTTGAGGAATCAAAGTGTTTGTTTTCTAAACAAACTACGTTAGAAACGAAATGAATCTCTTATGTTGTACATCTTGTTAGATTCCACAAGCTAGCAAAGTTTGATCTTGCTGCAGTGAAGACTATTCGTAAGAAAGCAACTCGTTCCGAGAACACAACTAGCTTATTTCACACATTACCATGTTTGGCAATGAAGGTGTTTGTTTTCTAAACAAACTGCGTTAGAAATGAAATGAATCTAGTGAATTGTACATCTTGTTAGATTACACAAACTAGCAAAGTTTGGCCTTGCTGCAGTGAAGACTCTTCATAAGAAAGCAACTCGTTGCGAGAACACAACTAGCTTATTTCACACAGTATAGTGTTCGGCAATGAAGATGTTTGTTTTCTAAAGAAACTACTTTAGAAATGAGGTGAATGTACTAAGTTGTAAATCTTCTTAGATTACAGAAACTAGCAAAGTTTGATTGTGCTGCACTGAAGACTCTTAGTAAGAAAGCAACTCATTCCGAGAACAGGACTAGCTTAATTCACACAGTACAGTTTTGGCGAATCAAGGTGTTTGTTTTCCAAGCAAACTGCATTTGAAATGTAGCTAACCTACGAATTTGTACATCTTGTTAGATTACACAAACTAGCAAAGCTTCATCTTATGCACAGAAGACTCTTGGTAAGAAAGGAACTCATTCCGAGAAAAGAACTAGCTTATTTCACACAGTACTCTGTTGGGGAATCAAAGTGTTTGTTTTCTAAACAAACTACGTTAGAAATGAAATGAATATACTGAGTTGTACATCTTCTTACATTACACAAACTAGCAAAGTTTGATCTTGCTGCAGTGAAGACTTTTCGTGAAGAAAGCAACTCATTCTGAACAAACAGAACTTATTTCACACCTTACCATCAGTGAGTTGGCAGAATCAAGGTGATTGTTTTCAAAACAAACTGCCTTAGAAATGTAAATAAATCTAGTGAATGTTGTACATCTTGTTAGATTACACAAACTAGCAAAGTTTGATCTTGCTGCACTGAAGACTCTTGGTAAGAAAGCAACTCATTCCGAGAACAGAACTAGCTTAATTCACACAGTACAGTGTTGAGGAATGAAAGTATTTGTCTTCTAAACAAACTAAGTTAGAAACGAAATGAATCTCCTGAGTTGTACATCTTTCTAGATTACAGAAACTAGCAAAGTTTCATTGGGCTGCACTGAAGACTCTTCATAAGAAAGCAACTGCTTCCGAGAACAGAGCTAGCTTATTTCACACAGTACAGTGTTGGGGAATCAAAGTGTTTGTTTTCTAAACAAACTACGTTAGAAATGAAATGAATCTAATAAGTTGTACATCTTGTTAGATTACACAAGCTAACAAAGTTTGACCTTCCTGCAGTGAAGACTCCTTGTAAGAAAGCAACTCGTCCCGAGAACAAAACTAGCTTATTTCACACATTACCGATTCCGGCAATGAAGGTGTTTGTTTTCTAAACAAACTACGTTAGAAATGAAATGAATCTACTAAATGGTACAGCTTGTTAGATTACACAAACTAGCAATGTTTGGCCTTGCTGCAGTGAAAACTCTTCGTAAGAAAGCAAGTCGTTCCGAAAACAGAACTAACTTTATTCACACAGTACGGAGTTGGCGAATGAAAGTGTTTGTTTTCAAAGGAAACTACGTTTGAAATGTAGCTAACGTACGAAGTTGTACGTCTTCTTAGATTACACAAACTAGCAAAGTTTGATCTTGCTACACTGAAGGCTCTTTGTAAGAAAGCCACTCATTCCGAGAACAGAACTAGCTTAATTCACACAGTACAGTGTTGAGGAATCAAGGTGTTTGTTTTCTAAACAAACTACGTTAGAAACGAAATGAATCTCTTATGTTGTACATCTTGTTAGATTCCACAAGCTAGCAAAGTTTGATCTTGCTGCAGTGAAGACTATTCGTAAGAAAGCAACTCGTTCCGAGAACACAACTAGCTTATTTCACACATTACCATGTTTGGCAATGAAGGTGTTTGTTTTCTAAACAAACTGCGTTAGAAATGAAATGAATCTAGTGAATTGTACATCTTGTGAGATTACACAAACTAGCAAAGTTTGGCCTTGCTGCAGTGAAGACTCTTCGTAAGAAAGCAACTCGTTCCGAGTACACAACTAGCTTATTTCACACAGTATAGTGTTCGGCAATGAAGTGTTTGTTTTCTAAACAAACTACTTTAGAAATGAAATGAATGTACTAAGTTGTAAATCTTCTTAGATTACAGAAACTAGCAAATTTGATTGTGCTGCACTGAAGACTCTTACTAAGAAAGCAAATCATTCCGAGAACAGAAGTAGCTTAATTCACACAGTACAGTGTTGGCGAATCAAGGTGTTTGTTTTCCAAGCAAACTGCATTTGAAATGTAGCTAAACTACGAATTTATACATCTTCTTAGATTACACAAACTAGCAAAGCTTGATCTTGCTGCACTGAAGACTCTTGGTAAGAAAGGAACTCATTCCGAGAACAGAACTAGCTTAATTCACACAGTACAGTGTTGAGGAATCAAGGTTTTTTGTTTTCTAAACAAACTACGTTAGAAATGAAATGAATCTAATAAGTGGTACATCTTGTTAGATTACACAAGCTAACAAAGTTTGACCTTCCTGCACTGAAGACTCCTCGTAAGAAAGCAACTGCATCCGAGAACAGAGCTAGCTTATTTCACACAGTACAGTGTTGGGGAATCAAAGTGTTTGTTTTCTAAACAAACTACATAAGAAATGAAATGAATCTAGTGAATTGTACATCTTGTTAGATTACACAAACTAGCAAAGTTTGGCCTTGCTGCAGTGAAGACTCTTCGTAAGAAAGCAACTCGTTCCGAAAACAGAACTAGCTTAATTCACACGGTACGTAGTTGGCGAATCAAGGTGTTTGTTTTCAAAGCAAACTACGTTTGAAATGTAGCTAACCTACGAAGTTGTACGTCTTGTATGATTACACAAACTATCAAAGTTTGATTTTGCTACACTGAAGACTCTTGGTGAGAAAGCAACTCATTCCGAGAACAGAACTAGCTTAATTCACACAGTACAGTGTTGGGGAATCAAAGTGTGTGTTTTCTAAACAAACTACGTTAGAAATGAAATGAATCTAATAAGTTGTATATCTTGTTAGATTACACAAGCTAACAAAGTTTGACCTTCGTGCAGTGAAGACTATTCGTAAGAAAGCAACTCGTTCCGAGAACACAACTAGCTTATTTCACACATTACCATGTTTGGCAATGAAGGTGATTGTTTTCTAAACAAACTGCGTTAGAAATGAAATGAATCTAGTGAATTGCACATCTTGTTAGATTACACAAACTAGCAAAGTTTGGCCCTTCTGCAGTGAACACTCTTCGTAAGAAAGCAACTCGTTCCGAGAACACAACTAGCTTATTTCACACAGTATAGTGTTTGGCAATGAAGATGTTTGTTTTCTAAAGAAACTACTTTAGAAATGAGGCGAATGTACTAAGTTGTAAATCTTCTTAGATTACAGAAACTAGCAAAGTTTGATTGTGCTGCACTAAAGACTCTTAGTAAGAAAGCAACTCATTCCGAGAACAGAACTAGCTTAATTCACACAGTACAGTGTTGGCGAATCAAGGTGTTTGTTTTCCAAGCAAAGTGCATTTGAAATGTAGCTAAGCTACGAATTTGTACATCTTGTTAGATTAAACACAGTAGCAAAGCTTGATCTTGCTGCACTGAAGACTCTTGGTAAGAAAGGAACTCATTCCGAGAACAGAACTAGCTTAATTCACAAAGTACAGTGTTGAGGATTCAAAGTGTTTGTCTTCTAAACAAACTACGTTAGAAACGAAATGAATCTCCTAACTTGTACATCTTTCTGGATTACAGAAACTAGCAAAGTTTGATTGGGCTGCACTGAAGACTCTTCGTAAGAAAGCAACTGGTTCCGAGAACAGAACTAGCTTAATTCACACAGTACAGTGTTGGGGAATCAAAGTGTTTGTCTTCTAAACAAACTACGTTAGAAATGAAAGGAATCTCCTAAGTTGTACATCTTGTTAGATTACACAAGCTAACAAAGTTTGATCTCGCTGCAATGAAGACTCCTCGTAAGAAAGCAACTCGTCCCGAGAATACAACTAGCATATTTCACACATTACCATGTTTGGCAATGAAGGTGTTTGTTTTCTAAACAAACTGCGTTAGAAATGAAATGAATCTAGTGAATTGTACATCTTGTTAGATTACACCAACTAGCAAAGGTTGGCCTTGCTGCAGTGAAGACTCTTCGTGAGAAAGCAACTCGTTCCGAGAACACAACTAGCTTATTTCACACAGTACAGTGTTCGGCAATGAACATGTTTGTTTTCTAAAGGAACTACTTTAGAAATGAGGCCAATGTACTAAGTTGTAAATCTTTTTAGATTACAGAAACCATCGAAGTTTGATTGTGCTGCACTGAAGAATCTTAGTAAGAAAGCAACTCATTCTGAGAAGAGAACTAGCTTAATTCACACAGTACAGTGTTGGCGAATCAAGGTGTTTGTTTTCCAAGCAAACTGCATTTGAAATGTAGCTAACCTACGAATTTGTACATCTTGTTAGATTACACAAACTAGCAAAGCTTGATCTTGCTGCGCTGAAGACTCTTGGTAAGAAAGGAACTTATTCCGAGAAAAGAACTAGCTTATTTCACACATTACTGTGTTGGGGAATCAAAGTGTTTGTTTTCTAAACAAACTACGTTAGAAATGAAATGAATCTACTGAGTTGTACATCTTCTTACATTACACAAACTTGCAAAGTTTGGCCTTGCTGCGGTGAAGACTCTTCGTAAGAAAGCAACTCGTTCCGAGAACACAACTAGCTTATTTCACACAGTACAGTGTTCGGCAATGAACATGTTTGTTTTCTAAAGAAACTGCTTTAGAAATAAGGTGAATGTACTAAGTTGTAAATCTTTTTATATTATTGAAACTAGCAAAGTTTGATTGTGCTGCACTGAAGACTCTTCATAACAAAGCAACTCATTCCTAGAACAGAACTAGATTAATTCACACAATACAGTGTTGAGGATTCAAAATGTTTGTCTTCTAAACAAACTACGTTATAAACGAAATGAATCTCCTAAATTGTACACCTTTCTAGATTACAGAAACTAGCAAAGTTTGATTGGGCTGCACTGAAGACTCTTCGTAAGAAAGCAACTCGTTCCGAAAACAGAACTAGCTTATTTCACGCAGTACACTGTTGGGGAATCAAAGTGTTTGTTTTCTAAACAACTACGTTAGAAATGAAATGAATCTCCTAAGTTGCACATCTTGTTAGATTACACAAGCTAACAAAGTTTGATCTTGCTGCAGTGAAGACTATTCGAAAAAAGCAACTCATCCCGAAAACACAACTAGCTTATTTCACACATTACCGTGTTCGGCAATGAAGGTGTTTGTTTTCTAAACAAACTACGTTAGAAATGAAATGAATCTACTAAATGGTACATCTTGTTAGATTACACAAACTAGCAATGTTTGGCCTTGCTGCAGTGAAGACTCTTCGTAAGAAAGCAACTCGTTCCGAAAACAGAACTAGCTTAATTCACACAGTACAGAGTTGGCGAATCAAGGTGTTTGTTTTCAAAGCAAACTACGTTTGAAATGTAACTAACCTACGAAGTTGTACGCCTTGTTAGATTACACAAACTAGCAAAGTTTGATCTTGCTACACTGAAGACTCTTGGTAAGAAAGAAACTCATTCCGAGAACAGAACTAGCTTAATTCACAAGGTACAGTGTTGAGGAATCAAAGTGTTAGTTTTCTAAACAAACTACATTACAAACGAAATGAATCTCTTGTGTTGTACATCTTGTTAGATTCCACAAGCTAGCAAAGTTTGACCTTGCTGCAGTGAAGACTATTAGAAGAAAGCAACTGGTTCGAGAACACAACTAGCTTATTTCACACATTACCATGTTTGGCAATGAAGGTGTTTGTTTTCTAAACAAACTGCGTTAGAAATGAAATGAATCTAGTGAATTGCACATCTTGTTAGATTCCACAAACTAGCAAAGTTTGGCCCTGCTGCAGTGAAGACTCTTCGTGAAGAAAGCAACTCATTCCTTCTTGAGAACACAACTAGCTTATTTCACACACAGTATAGTGTTGGCAATGAAGATGTTTGTTTTCTAAAGAAACTACTTTAGAAATGAGGTGAATGTACTAAGTTGTAAATCTTCTTAGATTACAGAAACTAGCAAAGTTTGATTGTGCTGCACTGAAGACTCTTAGTAAGAAAGCAACTCATTCCGAGAACAGGACTAGCTTAATTCACACAGTACAGTGTTGGCGAATCAAGGTGTTTGTTTATCAAGCAAACTGCATTTGAAATGTAGCTAACCTACGAATTTGTACATCTTGTTAGATTACACAAACTAGCAAAGCTTCATCTTGCTGCACTGAAGACTCTTGGTAAGAAAGGAACTCATTCCGAGAAAAAAACTAGCTTATTTCACACAGTATTGTGTTGGGGAATCAAAGTGTTTGTTTTCTAAACAAACTACGTTAGAAATGAAATGAATCTACTGAGTTGTACATCTTCTTACATTACACAAACTAGCAAAGTTTGGCCTTGCTGCGGTGAAGACTCTTCGTAAGAAAGCAACTCGTTCCGAGAACACAACTAGCTTATTTCACACAGTACAGTGTTCGGCAATGAACATGTGTGTTTTCTAAAGAAACTGCTTTAGAGAGAAGGCGAATGTACTAAGTTGTAAATCTTTTTAGATTACAGAAACGAGCAAAGTTTGATTGTGCTGCACTGAAGTCTCTTAGTAAGAAAGAAACTCATTCCGAAAACAGAACTAGCTTAATTCACACAGTACAGTGTTGGCGAATCAAGGTGTTTGTTTTCCAAGCAAACTGCATTTGAAATGTAACTAACCTACGAATTTGTACATCTTGTTAGATTACACAAACTAGCAAAGCTTGATCTTGCTGCACTGAAGACTCTTGGTAAGAAAGGAACTCATTCCGAGAAAAGAACCAGGTTATTTCGCACAGTACTGTGTTGGGGAATCAAAATGTTTGTTTGCTAAACAAACTACGTTAGAAATGAAATGAATCTACTCAGTTGTACATCTTCTTACATTACACAAACTAGCAAAGTTTGGCCTTGCTGTGGTGAAGATTCTTCGTACGAAAGCAACTCGTTCCGAGAACAGAACTAGCATATTTCACACAGTACAGTGTTCGGCAATGAACATGTTTGTTTTCTAAAGAAACTGCTTTAGAAATAAGGCGAATGTACTAAGTTGTAAATCTTTTTAGATTACAGAAACTAGCAAAGTTTGATTGTGCTGCACTGAAGACTCCTGGTAAGAAAGCAACTCATTCCAGAACAGAACAAGCTTAATTCACACAGTACAGTGTTGTCGAATCAAGGTGTTTGTTTTCCAAGCAAACTGCATTTGAAGTGTAGCTAACATACGAATTTGTACTTCTTGTTAGATTACACAAGCTAGTAAAGCTTGATCTTGCTGCACTGAAGACTCTTGTAAGAACCGAACTCATTCCGAGAAAAGAACTCGCTTATTTCACCCAGTACTGTGTTGGGGAATCAAAGTGTTTCTTTTCTAAACAAACTACGTTAGAAACGAAATGAATCTCCTAAGTTGTACATCTTTCTAGACTACAGAAACTAGCAAAGTTTGATTGGGCTGCACTGAAGACTCTTCGTAAGAAAGCAACTGGTTCCGAGAACAGAACTAGCTTATTTCACGCAGTACAGTGTTGGGGAATCATAGTTTTTGTTTTCTGAAAAAACTACGTTAGACATGAAATGAACCTCCTTAATTGTACATCTTGTTAGATTACACAAGCTAACAAAGTTTGTTCTTGCTGCAGTGAAGACTCCTCCTAAGAAAGCAACTCGTCCCGAGAACACAACTAGCTTATTTCACACATTACCGTGTCCGGCAATGAAGGTGTTTGTTTTCTAAACAAACTACGTTAGAAATGAAATGAATATACTAAATGGTACATCTTGTTAGATTACACAAACTAGCAATGTTTGGCCTTGCTGCAGTGAAGACTCTTCGTAAGAAAGTAACTCATTCCGAAAACAGAAGTAGCTTAATTCACACAGTACGGAGTTGGCGAATGAAGGTGTTTGTTTTCAAAGCAAACTAAGTTTGAAATGTAGCTAACCTACGATGTTGTATGTCTTGTTAGATTACACAAACCAGCAAAGTTTGATCTTGCTACACTGAAGACTCTTGGTAGGAAAGCAACTCATTCCGAGAACAGAACTAGCTTAATTCACACAGTACAGTGTTGAGGAATCAAAGTGTCTGTTTTCTAAACAAACTACGTTAGAAACTAAATGAATCTCTTATGTTGTACATCTTGTTAGATTCCATAAGCTAGCAAAGTTTGATATTGCTGCAGTGAAGACTATTCGTAAGAAAGCAACTCGTTCCGAGAACACAACTAGCTTATTTCACACAGTACAGTGTTTGGCAATGAACATGTTTGTTTTCTAAAGAAACTGCTTTAGAGTTAAGGCGAATGTACTAAGTTGTAAATCTTTTTAGATTAGAGAAACTAGCAAAGTTTTATTGTGCAACACTGAAGACTCTTCGTAACAAAGCAACTCAGTCCGAGAACAGAACTAGCTTAATTCACACAGTACAGTGTTGCGGAATCAAAGTGTTTGTCTTCTAAACAAACTACGTTAGAAACGAAATGAATCTCCTAAGTTGTATATCTTTCTAGATTGCAGAAACTAGCAAAGTTTGATTGGGCTGCACTGAAGACTCTTCGTAAGAAAGCAACTGGTTCCGAGAACAGAACTAGCTTAATCACACAGTACAGTGTTGAGGAATCAAAGTGTTTGTTTTCTAAACAAACTACGTTAGAAATGAAATGAATCTCCTAAGTTGTACATCTTGTTAGATTACACAAGCTAACAAAGTTTGATCTTGCTGCAGTGAAGACTCCTCATAAGAAAGCAACTCATCCGAGAACACAACTAGCTTATTTCACACAGTACGTGTCCGGCAATGAAGGTGTTTGTTTTCTAAACAAACTACGTTAGAAATGAAATGAATCTACTAAATGGTACATCTTGTTAGATTACACAAACTAGCAATGTTTGGCCTTGCTGCAGTGAAGACTCTACGTAAGAAAGCAACTCGTTCTGAAAACAGAACTAGCTTAATTTCACAGTACAGACGGAGTTTGCGAATCAAGGTGTTTGTTTTCAAAGCAAACTACGTTTGAAATGTAGCTAACCTACGAAGTTGTAGGTCTTGTTAGATTACACAAACTAGCAAAGTTTGATCTTGCTACACTGAAGACTCTTGGTAAGAAAGCATCTCATTCCGAGAACAGAACTAGGTTAATTCACACAGTAAAGTGTTGGGAATCAAAGTGTTTGTTTTGTAAACAAGTACGTTAGAAACGAAATGAATCTCTTATGTTGTACATCTTGTTAGATTACACAAGCTAGCAAAGTTTGATCTTGCTGCAGTGAAGACTATTCGTAAGAAAGCAACTCGTTCCCAGAACACAACTAGCTTATTTCACACATTACCAGTGTTTTGGCAAATGAAGGTGTTTGTTTTCTAAACAAACTGCGTTAGAAATGAAATGAATCTACTGAATTGTACATCTTGTTAGATTACACAAACTAGCAAAGTTTGGCCTTGCTGCAGTGAAGACTCTTTTAAGAAAGCAACTCGTCCCGAGAACACAACTAGCTTATTTCACAATAGTGTTTGGCAATGAAGATGTTTGTTTTCTAAAGAAACTACTTTAGAAATGAAATGAATGTACTAAGTTGTAAATCTTTTAGATTACAGAAACTAGCAAAGTTTGATTGTGCTGCACTGAAGACTCTTAGTAAGAAAGCAACTCATTCCGAGAACAGAACTAGCTTAATGTTAATACAGTGTTGAGGAATCAAAGTGTTTGTTTTCTGAAAACAAACTATGTTTGAAATGAAATGAACCTACTAATTTGTACATCTTGTTAGATTACACAAACTAGCAATGTTTGCCTTGTTGCAGTGAAGAAGAAAGCAAATTCCGAAAACAGAACTAGCTTAATTCACACAGTACAGTGTTGAGGAATCAAAGTGTTTGTTTTCTAAACAAACTACGTTAGAAATTCTCTTAATTTGTACTTGTTAGATTACACAAACTAGCAAAGTTTGATCTTGCTGCACTGAAGACTATTTGGTAAGAAAGCAACTCATTCATCGAGAACAGAAGTAGCTTATTTCACACAGTACAGTGTTGAGGAATCAAAGTGTTTGTTTTCTAAACAAACTACGTTAGAAATGAATGAAAATCTCTTATGTTGTACATCTTGTTAGATTGCACAAGCTAGCAAAGTTTGATCTTGCTGCAGTGAAGACTATTACTAAGAAAGCAACTTGTTCCCGAGAACACAACTAGCTTATTTCACACATTACCATGTTTGACAATGAAGTGTTTTGTTTTATAAAACCAACTGTTTAGAAATGAAAAGAATCTAGTGAATTGTACATCTTGTTAGAACAAACTAGCAAAGTTTGGATTTTGCTGCAGTGAAGAACAGCAACTCGTTCCGAGAACACAACTAGCTTATTTCACACAGTATAGTGTTGAGCAATGAAGATGTTTGTTTTCTAAAGAAACTACTTTAGAAATGAAATGAATGTACTTAGTTGTAAATCTTTTAGATTACAGAAACTAGCAAAGTTTGATTGTGCTACAGTGAAGACTCTTAGTAAGAAAGCAACTCATTCCGAGAACAGAACTAGCTTAATTCATACAGTACAGTTTTGGCAATCAAGGTGTTTGTTTTCAAACAAACTGCATTTGAAATGAAATGAATCTACTAAATGAATTTGTATCTTTTTAGATTACACAAACTAGCAAAGCTTGATCTTGCTGCACTGAAGACTCTTGGTAAGAAAGGAAATTCTGAGAAAACAACTAGCTTATTTCACACAATGTGTTTGGGAATCAAAGTGTTTGTTTTCAAAACAAATTAGAAATGAAATGAATCTACTGAGTTGTAGCAAACTGCAAAGTTTGGCCTTGCTGCAGTGAAGTAGTAAGAAAGCAACTCATTCGAGAACACAACTAGCTTATTTCACACATTAAAGTGTTGAGGAATGAAGGTGTTTGTTTTCTAAACAAAAAGAAATGAAATGAATCTACTAAATGGTACATCTTGTTAGATTACACAAACTAGCAAAGTTTGGCCTTGCTGCAGTGAAGACTCTTCGTAAGAAAGCAACTCGTTCAAAACAGAACTAGTTTCACACAGTAATGGAGTTGGCGAATCAAGGTGTTTGTTTTCAAATCAAACTACGTTTGAAATGTAGCTAACCTACGAAGTTGTACGTCTTGTTAGATTACACAAACTAGCAAAGTTTGATCTTGCTACACTGAAGACTCTTGGTAAAGAAAGCAACTCATTCCGAGAACAGAACTAGCTTAATTCACACAGTACAGTGTTGAGGAATCAAAGTGTTTGTTTTCTAAACAAACTACGTTAGAAATGAAATGAATCTCTTATGTTGTACATCTTGTTAGATTGCACAAGCTAGCAAAGTTTGATCTTGCTGCAGTGAAGACTATTCGTAAGAAAGCAACTTGTTCCGAGAACACAACTAGCTTATTTCACACATTACCATGTTTGACAATGAAGGTATTTGTTTTCTAAACCAACTGCATTTAGAAATGAATCTAAATTGAATCTTGTTAGATTACACAAACTAGCAAAGTTTGGCCTTGCTGCAGTGAAGACTCTTTATTAAGAAAGCAACTCATTCCGAGAACACAACTAGCTTATTTCACACAGTATAGTGTTCGGCAATGAAGATGTTTGTTTTCTAAAGAAACTACTTTAGAAATGAGCTGACCCGTGTTGTAAATCTTTTAGATTACAGAAACTAGCAAAGTTTGATTGTGCTACACTGAAGACTTTAGTAAGAAAGACTCTTGGTGTTGGCGAATGGGTTTTGTTTGAAAGAACACAAGGCTGTTAATGGACTAGCAAGGGACAAGAACACAAGAAAAAAGCTTATTTCACAACAGTCACTACGTTAGAAATGAAATGAATCTCATGTTGTACATCTTGTTATATTGGAGGCAGGAATGATCTTTTGTTTTAAGACAGCAACTTGGCAAATGGGATTTATGGCTCAAATTTAATGGAATTTTAGTTGTAAATTTGACAGAGAGGAAGGTGTCTTGTCTTTATAAACTCAAGAATGTCTTTTGAAATGACAGGCAGGGCGAATTGTACATCTTGTCCTGTTTGTTTAAGATAGCAATCTTTGGTTAAATTCTTATCAAAGCATTACTTTTTTGGGAACGCTGAAATTACACAGAAAAGAAGTTGAAATCTAACACAAAGAGTGAAGACTCTTAGTACAAGAAAGCAACTCATTCCGAGAACAGAAGTAGCTTAATTCACACAGTACAGTTTTGGCCAATCAAGATGTTTGTTTTCCAAGCAAACTGCTTTAGAAATGTATCTAACCTACGAATTTGTACATCTTTTAGATTACAGAAACTAGCAAAGTTTGATCATGCTGCACTGAAGACTCTTAGTAAGAAAGGAACTCATTCTGAGAAAAGAACTAGCTTATTTCACACAGTACTGTGTTGGGGAATCAAAGTGTTTGTTTTTCAAACAAACTGCGTTAGAAATGAAATGAATCTACTGAGTTGTACATCTTCTTACATTATCAAAGTGTTTGTTTTCTAAAAAACTAGGAAAGATTGGCTAGGAAAGATTTGCTGCAGTGAAGACTCTCCGAAAGAAAGCAACTCGTTCGAGAACACAACTAGCTTATTTCACACATTACCTTATCCGGCTATGAAGGTGTTTGTTTTCTAAACAAACTACGTCAGAAATGAAATGAATCTACTAAATGGTACATCTTGTTAGATTACACTAACTAGCAAAGTTTGGCCTTGCTGCAGTGAAGATTCTTCGTAAGAAAGCAACTCGTTCGAAAGAGAACTAGCTTAATTCACACAGTACGGAGTTGGCGAATCAAGGTGTTTGTTTTGAAATCAAACTACGTTTGAAATGTAGCTAACCTACGAAGTTGTATGTCTTCTTAGATTACACAAACTAGCAAAGTTTGATCTTGCTACACTGAAGACTCTTGGGAAGAAAGCAACTCATTCCGAGAACAGAACTAGCTTAATTCACACAGTACAGTGTTGAGGAATCAAAGTCTTTGTTTTCTAAACAAACTACGTTAGAAATGAAATGAGTCTATTATTTTGTCCATCTTGTTAGATTCCACAAGCTAGCAAAGTTTGATCTTGCTGCAGTGAAGACTATTCGTAAGAAAGCAACTCTTTCCGAGAACACAACTAGCTAATTTCACACATTACCATGTTTGGCAATGAAGGTGTTTGTTTTCTAAACAAACTGCGTTAGAAATGAAATGAATCTAGTGAATTGTACATCTTGTTAGATTACACAAATTAGCAAAGTTTGGCCTTGCCGCAGTGAAGACTCTTCGTAAGAAAGCAACTCGTTCCGAGAACACCACTAGCTTATTTCACACAGTTTAATGTTCGGCAATGAAGATGTTTGTTTTCTAAAGAAACTACTTTAGAAATGAGGCGAATGTAGTAAGTTGTAAATCTTTTTAGATTACAGAAACTAGCAAAGTTTGATTGTGCCCCGGCCGCCACTTGCCCCGACCGGCGGGGTTCAACATAGGCTCGAGGGGAGGCTGTTACCTGGATGAGGGACAAGCAGACACAAAGAAGAAAGCCTTGCTTCCACACCAGTCAAGGCTTCATTTATTATTATTCATACAGAGGTATATATAGTGGAGGCAGGAATGAAGATATGCGGGATTTTATGGCTATAGGGGAGACAGGAAGAAGGCAAATGGGATTTATGGCTGCCTAATGGATTTTATGGCTACCAGAGGGTCGGGGGTCTCTTGAGTGATAGGCCTCAAGAATGTCTGTTGAGATTACAGGCAGGGCGGATTTACATCAGTCCTGTTTGTTTAAGATACACATCTTTAGGTTACATTCTTGTTCTTATCAAAGCAGGCTTTTTGGGAACGCTTGGTAAATTACACAGAAACTCAGGAAGCTGAAATCTTAACACAAAGAGTGGAGGCTTCTTCCTCCAAATGGTTGCAGTTTGGCTCAGTGGTCTCCAACATGATTGTGCTGCACTGAAGACTCTTAGTAAGAAAGCAACTCATTCCGAGAACAGAACTAGCTTAATTCACACAGTACAGTGATGGCGAATCAAGGTGTTTGTTTTCCAAGCAAACTGCATTTGAAATGTAGCTAACCTACGAATTTGTACATCTTTTTAGATTACACAAACTAGCAAAGCTTGATCTTGCTGCACTGAAGACTCTTGGTAAGAAAGGAACTCATTCCAAGAAAAGAACTAGCTCATTTCATACAGTACTGTGTTGGGGAATAAAAGTGTTTGTTTTCAAAACAAACTACGTTAGAAATCAAATGAATCTACCGAGTTGTACATCTTCTTACATTACACAAACTAGCAAAGTTTGCCCTTGCTGTGGTGAAGACTCTTCGTAAGAAAGCAACTCGTCCTGAAAACACAACTAGCTTATTTCACACATTTCCGTGTCCGGCAATGAAGGTGTTTGTTTTCTACACAAACTATGTTAGAAATGAAATGAATCTACTAAATGGTACATCTTGTTAGATTACAAAAACTAGCAATGTTTGGCCTTGCTGCAGTGAAGACTCTTCGTAAGAAAGCAACTCGTTCCGAAAACAGAAATAGCTTAATTCACACGGTACGGAATTGGCGAATCAAGGTGTTTGTTTTCAAAGCAAACTACGTTTGAAATGTAGCTAACTTACGAAGTTGTACGTCTTGTATGATTACACAAACTATCAAAGTTTGATTGTGCTGCACTGAAGACTCTTCGTAACAAAGCAACTCATTCCGAGAAGAGAACTAGCTTATTTCACACAGTACAGTGTTGAGGAATCAAAGTGTTTGTCTTCTAAGCAAACTACGTTAGAAACGAAATGAATCTCCTAAGTTGTACATCTTATTAGATTAAAGAAACTAGCAAAGTTTGACTGGGCTGCACTGAAGACTCTTCGTAAGAAAGCAACTGGTTCTGAGAACAGAACTAGCTTAATTCACACAGTACAGTCTTGAGGAATCAAAGTGTTTGTCTTCTAAACAAACTATGTTAGAAACGAAATGAATCTCCTAAGTTGTACATCTTTCTAGATGACAGAAACTAGCAACGTTTGATTGGGCTGCACTGAAGACTCTTCGAAAGAAAGCAACTGGTTGCGAGAAGAGAACTACATTATTTCACACAGTACAGTGTTGCAGAATCAAAGTGTTTGTTTTTTCAACACACTACGTTAGAAATGAAATGAATCTCCTAACTTGTACATCTTGTGAGATTACACAAGCTAACAGAGTTTGATTTTGCTGCAGTGAAGACTCCTCGTAAGAAAGCAACTCGTCCCGAGAACACAACTAGCTTATTTCACAGATTACCGTGTCTGGTTATGAAGGTGTTTGTTCTAAAAAAACTACGTTAGAAATGAAATGAACCTACTAAATGGTACATGTTATTACATTACACAAACTAGCAATGTTTGGCCTTGGTGCAGTGAAGACTCTTCGTAAGAAAGCAACTCATTCCCAAAACAGAACTGGCTTAATTCACACAGTACGGAGTTGGCGAATCAAGGTGTTTGTTTTCAAAGCAAACTACGTTTGAAATGTAGCTAACCTACGAATTTGTACGTCTTGTTAGATTCCACAAACTAGCAAAGTTTGATCTTGCTACACTGAAGACTCTTGGTAAGAAAGCCACTCATTCCGAGAACAGAAGTAGCTTAATTCACGTGGTACAGTGTTGAGGAATCAAAGTGTTTGTTTTCTAAACAAACTACGTTAGAAATGAAATGAATCTCTTATGTTGTACATCTTGTTAGATTCCACAAGCTAGCAAAGTTTGATCTTGCTGCAGTGAAGACTATTAGTAAGAAAACAACTCGTTCCGACAACACAACTAGCTTATTTCACACATTATCATGTTTGGCAATGAAGGTGTTTGTTTCTTAAACAACCTGCGTTAGACATGAAAAGAATCTAGTGAATTGTACATCTTGTTAGATTACACAAACTAGCAAAGGTTGGCCTTGCTGCAGTGAAGACTCTTCGTAAGAAAGCAACTCGTTCCGAAAACACAACTACCTTATTTCACACAGTAAAGTGTTCGGCAATGAAGATGTTTGTTTTCTAAAGAAAATACTTTAGAAATAAGGCGAATGTACTAAGTTGTAAATCTTTTTAGATGACAGATACTAGAAAGGTTGATTGTACTGTAGTGAAGACTCTTAGTAAGAAAGCAACTCATTCCGAGAACAGAAGTAGCTTAATTCACACAGTACAGTGTTGGCCAATCAAGGTGTTTGTTTTCCAAGCAAACTGCATTTGAAATGTAGCTAACCTACGAAGTTGTACATCTTTTTAGATTACACAAACTAGCAAAGCTTGATCATGCTACACTGAAGACTCTTGGTAAGAAAGGAACTCATTCTGAGAAAACAACTAGCTTATTTCACACAGTACTGTGTTGGGGAATCAAAGTGTTTGTTTTCTAAAGAAACTACGTTAGAAATGAACTGAATCTACTGAGTTGTACATCTTCTTACATTACACAAACTAGCAAAGATTGGCCTTGCAGCAGTGAAGACTCTTCGTAAGAAAGCAACTCGTTCCGAGAACACTAATGGCTTATTTCACACATTACCGCGTCCGGCTATGAAGGTGTTTGTTTTCTAAACAAACTACGTCAGAAATGAAATGAATCTCTTATGTTGTCCATCTTGTTAGATTCCACAAGCTAGCAAAGTTTGATCTTGCTGCAGTGAAGACTATTCGTAAGAAAGCAACTCTTTCCGAGAACACATCTAGCTTATTTCACACATTACCATGTTTAGCAATGAAGGCGTTTGGTTTCTAAACAAACTGCGTTAGAAATGAAATGAATCTAGTGAATTGTACATCTTGTTAGATTACACAAACTGGCAAAGTTTGGCCTTGCCGCAGTGAAGACTCTTCGTAAGAAAGCAACTCGTTCCGAGAACACAACTAGCTTATTTCACACAGTTCAGTGTTTGTCAATGAACATGTTTGTTTTCTAAAGAAACTGCTTTAAAAATAAGGCGAATGGACTAAGTTGTAAATCTTTTTAGATTACAGAAACTAGCAAAGTTTGATTGTGCTGCACTGAAGGCTCTTTGTAACAAAGCAACTCATTCCGAGAACAGAACTAGCTTAATTCACACAGTACAGTGTTGGCGAATCAAAGTGTTTGTCTTCTATACAAACTACGTTAGAAACGAAATGAATCTCCTAAGTTGTACATCTTTCTAGATTACAGAAACTAGCAAAGTTTGATTGGGCTGCACTGAAGACTCTTCGTAAGATAGCCACTAGTTCCGATAAGAGAATTAGCTTATGTCACACAATACCGTGTCCGGCAATGAAGGTATTTGTTTTCTAAACAAACTATATTAGAAATGAAATGAATCTACTAAATGGTACATCTTGATAGATTACACAAACTAGCAAAGTTTGCCCTTGCTGCAGTGAAGACTCTTCGTAAGAAAGCAACTCGTTCCGAAAACAGAACTAGCTTAATTCACACAGCACGGAGTTGGCGAATCAAGGTGTTTGTTTTCAAAGCAAACTACGTTTGAAATGTAGCTAACCTACGAAGTTGTACGTCTTGTTAGATTACACAAACTAGCAAAGTTTGATCTTGCTACACTGAAGAATCTTGGTAAGAAAGCAACTCATTCCGAGAACAGAACTAGCTTAATTCACACAGTACACTGTTGGCGAATCAAGGTGTTTGTTTTCCAAGCAAACGGCATTTGAAATGTAGCTAACCTACGAACTTGTACATCTTTTTAGGTTACACAAACCAGCAAACCTTGATCTTGCTGCACTGAAGACTCTTGTTAAGAAAAGAACTCTTTCCGAGAAAAGAACTAGCTTATTTCAAACAGTACTGTTTAGGGGAATCAAAGTGTTTGTTTTCTAAACAAACTACGTTAGAAATGAACTGAAACTACGGAGTTGTACATCTTCTTACATTACACAAAGCAGCAAAGTTTGGTCTTGCTGCAGTGAAGACTCTTCGTAAGAAAGCAACTCGTTCCGAGAACACAACTAGCTTATTTCACACAATACAGTGTTCGGCAATGAACATGTTTGTTTTCTAAACAAACTGCGTTAGAAATGAAATGAATCTAGTGAATTGTACATCTTGTTAGATTACAAAACTAGCAAAGTTTGGCCTTGCTGCAGTGAAGACTCTTCGTAAGAAAGCAACTCGTTCCGAGAACAAAACTAGCTTATTTCACACACTATAGTGTTCGCAAATGAAGATGTTTGTTTTCTAAGGAAATTACTTTAGAAATGAGGTGAATGTACTAAGTTGTAAATCTTTTTAGATTACAGAAACTAGCAAAGTTTGATTGTGCTGCACTGAAGACTCTTAGTAAGAAAGCAACTCATTCCGAGAACAGAACTAGCTTAATTCGCACAGTACAGTGTTGGCCAATCAAGGTGTTTGTTTTCCAAGCAAACTGCATTTGAAATGTAGCTAACCTACGAATTTGTACATCTTGTTAGATTACACAAACTAGCAAAGCTTGATATTGCTGCACTGAAGACTCTTGGTAAGAAAGGAACTCTTTCCGAGAAAAGAACTAGCTTATTTCACACAGTACTGTGTTGGGAAATCAAAGTGTTTGTTTTCTAAACAAACTACGTTAGAAATGAAAGGAATCTACCGAGTTGTACATCTTCTTACATTACACAAACTAGCAAAGATTGGCCTTGCTGCGGTGAAGACTCTTCGTAAGAAAGCAACTCGTTCCGAGAACACAACTAGCTTATTTCACACAGTACAGTGTTCGGCAATGAACATGTTTGTTTTCTAAAGAAACTGCTTTAGAAATAAGGCGAATGTACTAAGTTGTAAATCTTTTTAGATTACAAAAACTAGCAAAGTTTGATTGTGCTGCACTGAAGACTCTTCGTAACAAAGCAACTCATCCTAGAACAGAACTAGCTTAATTCACACAGTACGGTGTTGAGGAATCAAAGTGTTTGTCTTCTAAACAAACTACGTTAGAAACGAAATGAATCTCCTACGTTGTACATCTTTCTAGATTACAGAAACTAGCAAAGTTTGATTGGGCTGCACTGAAGACTCTTCGAAAGAAAGCAACTGGTTCCGAGAACAGAACAAGCATAATTCACACAATACAGTGTTCGGGAATCAAAGTGTTTGTCTTCTAAACAAACTACATTAGAAACGAAATGAATCTCCTACGTTGTACATCTTTCTAGATTACAGAAACTAGCAAAGTTTGATTGGGCTGCACTGATGGCTCTTCATAAGAAAGCAACTGGTTCCGAGAACAGAACTAGCTTATTTCACACAGTACAGTGTTGGGGAATCAAAGTGTTTGTTTTCTAAACAAACTACGTTAGAAATGAAATGAATCTCCTAAGTTGTACATCTTGTTAGATTACACAAGCTAACAAAGTTTGATCTTGCTGCAGTGAAGACTCCTCGTAAGAAAGCAACTCGTCCCGAGAACACAACTAGCTTATTTCACACATTACCGTGTCCGGCAATGAAGGTATTTGTTTTCTAAACAAACTACATTAGAAATGAAATGAATCTACTAAATGGTACATCTTGTTAGATTACACAAAGTAGCAATATTTGGCCTTGCTGCAGAGAAGACTCTTCGTAAGAAAGTAACTCGTTCCGAAAACAGAACTAGCTTAATTCACACAGTACGGAGTTGTCGAATCAAGGTGTTTGTTTTCAAAGCAAACTACGTTTGAAATGTAGCTAACCTACGAAATTGTACGTCTTGTTAGATTACACAAACTAGCAAAGTTTGATCATGCTACACTGAAGACTCTTGGTAAGAAAGCAACTCATTCCGAGAACAGAACTGTCTTATTTCACACAGTACTGTGTTGGGGAATCAAAGTTTTTTATTTCTAAACAAACTACGTTAGAAATGAAATGAATCTACTGAGTTGTACATCTTCGTACATTACACAAACTAGCAAAGTTTGGCCTTGCTGCAGTGAAGACTCTTCGTGAGAAAGCAACTCGTTCCGAGAACACAACTAGCTTATTTCACACAGTATAGTGTTCGGCAATGAAGATGTTTGTTTTCTAAAGAATCTACTTTAGAAATGAGGCGAATGTACTAAGTTGTAAATCTTTTTAGATTACAGAAACTAGCAAAGTTTGATTGTGCTGCACTGAAGACTCTTAGAAAGAAAGCAACTCATTCCGAGAACAGAACTAGCTTAATGCACTCAGTACTGTGCTGGCGAATCAAGGTGTTTGTTTTCCAAGCAAACTGCATTTGAAATGTAGCTAACCTATGAATTTGTACATCTTGTTAGATTACACAAGCTAACAAAGCTTGATCTTGCTGCACTGAAGACTCTTGGTAAGAAAGGAACTCATTCCGAGAAAAGAACTAGCTTATTTCACACAGTACTGTGTTGGGGAATCAAAGTGTTTGTTTTCTAAACAAACTATGTCAGAAATGAAATGAATCTACTGAGTTGTACATCTTCTTACATTACACAAACTAGCAAAGTTTGGCCTTGCTCTAGTGAAGCCTCTTCGTAAGAAAGCAACTCGTTCCGAAAACACAACTAGCTTATTTCACACAGTACAGTGTTCGGCAATGAACATGTTTGTTTTCTAAAGAAACTGCTTTAGAAATAAGGCGAATGTACTAAGTTGTAAATCTTTTTAGATTACAGAAACTAGCAAAGTTTGATTGTGCTGCACTGAAGACTCTTCGTAACAAAGCAACTCATTCCTAGAACAGAACTAGCTTAATTCACACAGTACAGTGTTGAGGAATCAAAGTGTTTGTCTTCTAAACAAACTACGTTAGAAACGAAAAGAAACTCCTAAGTTGTACATCTTTCTTGATTACAGAAACTAGCAAAGTTTGATTGGGCTGCACTGAAGACTCTTCTTAAGAAAGCAACTGGTTCCGAGAACAGAAATAGCTTAATTCACACAGTACAGTGCTGGGGAATCAAAGTGTTTGTTTTCTAAACAAACTACGTTAGAAACGAAATCAATCTCCTAAGTTGTACATCTTTCTAGATTACAGAAACTAGCAAAGTTTGATTGGGCTGCACTGAAGACTCTTTGTAAGAAAGCAACTCGTTCCGAGAACAGAACTAGCTTATTTCATGCAGTACAGTGTTGGCGAAGCAAAGTGTTTGTTTTCTAAACAAACTACGTTAGAAATGAAATGAATCTACTAAGTTGTACATCTTGTTAGATTACACAAGCTAACAAAGTTTGATCTTGCTGCAGTGAAGACTCCTCGTAAGAAAGCAACTCGTACCGAGAACACAACTAGCTTATTTCACACATTACCATGTCCGGCAATGAAGGTGTTTGTTTTCTAAACAAACTACGTTAGAAATGAAATGAATCTACTAAACGGTACATCTTGTTAGATTACACAAACTAGCAATGTTTGGCCTTGCGGCAGTGAAGACTCTTCGTAAGAAAGCAACTCGTTCCGAAAACAGAACTAGCTTAATTCACACCGTACGGAGTTGGCGAATCAAGGTGTTTGTTTTCAAAGCAAAGTACGTTTGAAATGTAGCTAATCTACGAAGTTGTACGTCTTGTTAGATTACGCAAACTAGCAAAGTTTGATCTTGCTACACTGAAGACTCTTGGTAAGAAAGCAACTCATTCCGAGAACAGAACTAGCTTAATTCACACAGTATAGTGTTGAGGAATCAAAATGTTTGTTTTCTAAATAAACTACGTTAGAAATGAAATGAATCTCTTATGTTTTACATCTTGTTAGATTCCACAAGGTAGCAAAGTTTGATCTTGCTGCAGTGAAGACTATTCGTAAGAAAGCAATTCGTTCCGAGAACACAACTAGCTTATTTCACGCAGTACAGTGTTGGGGAATCAAAGTGTTTGTTTTCTAAACAAACTACGTTAGAAAGGAAATGAATCTCTTATGTTGTACATATTGTTAGATTCCACAAGCTCGCAAAGTTTGATCTTTCTGCAGTGAAGACTATTCGTAAGAAAGGAACTCGTTCCGAGAACACAACTAGCTTATTTTACACATTACCATGTTTGGAAAAGAAGGTGTTTGTTTTCTAAACAAACTGCGTTAGAAATGAAATGAATCTAGTGAATTGTACATCTTGTTAGATTACACAAACTAGCAAAGTTTGGCCTTGCTGCAGTGAAGACTCTTCGTAAGAAAGCAACTCGTTCCGAGAACACAACTAGCTTATTTCACACAGTATACTGTTCGGCAATGAAGATATTTGTTTTCTAAAGAAACTACTTTAGAAATGAGGTTAATGTACTAAGTTGTAAATCTTTTTAGATTACAGAAACTAGCAAAGTTTGATTGTGCTGCACTGAAGACTCTTAGTAAGAAAGCAACTCATTCCGAGATCAAAACTACCTTAATTCACAGAGTACAGTGTTGGCGAATCAAGGTGTTTGTTTTCCAAGCAAACTGCATTTGAAATGTAGCTAACCTACGAATTTGTACATCTTGTTAGATTACACAAGCTAACAAAGCTTGATCTTGCTGCACTGAAGACTCTTGGTAAGAAAGGAACTCATTCCGAGAACAGAACTAGCTTATTTCACACAGTACTGTGTTGGGGAATCAAAGTGTTTGTTTTCTAAACAATCTACGTTAGAAATTAAATGAATCCACTAAATGGTACATCTTGTAAGATTACACAAACTAGCAATGTTTGGTCTTGCTGCAGTGAAGACTGTTCGTAAGAAAGCAACTCGTTCCGAGAACGCAACCAGCTTATTTCACACAGTAGTGTTCGGCAATGAACATGTTTGTTTTCTAAAGAAACTGCTTTAGAAATATGTCGAATGTACTAAGTTGTAAATCTTTTAGATTACAGAAACTAGCAAACTTTGATTGTTCTGCACTGAAGACTCTACACCGAAGTATCAAAGCAACTCATTCCGAGAACAGAACTAGCTTAATTCACACAGTACAGTGTTGAGGAATCAAAGTGTTTGTCTTCTAAACAAACTACGTTAGAAATGAAATGAATCTCCTAAGTTGTACATCTTTTAGATTACAGAAACTAGCAAAGTTTGATTTGCTGCACTGAAGACTCTTCGTAAGAAAGCAACTGGTTAAGAGAACAGAACTAGCTTACTACACACAGTACAGTGTTGGGGAATCAAAGTTTGTTTTTTTCTAAACAAACTACGTTAGAAATGAAATGAATCTCCTAAGTTGTACATCTTGTTATATTACACAAGCTAACAAAAGTTTGATCTTGCTGCAGTGAAGACTCGTAGTAAGAAAGCAAATTGTACATGGAGAACACAACTAGCTTATTTCACACAGTAGTGTCCGGCAATGAAGATGTTTGTTTTCTAAACAAACTGCTTTAGAAATGATGTGAATCTACTAAATTGTACATCTTGTTAGATTACACAAACTAGCAAAGTTTGACCTTGCTGCAGTGAAGACTCTTAGTAAGAAAGCAACTCATTCGAAAACAGAACTAGCTTAATTCACACAGTACAGTGTTGGCGAATCAAAGTGTTTGTTTTCTAAAGAAAACTACGTTAGAAACTTAGCTAACCTACGAAGTTCTGCATCTTTTTAGATTACACAAACTAGCAAAGTTTGATCTTGCTACACTGAAGACTCTGCAAGAAAGCAACTCATTCCGAGAACAGAACTAGCTTAATTCACACAGTACAGTGTTGAGGAATCAAAGTGTTTGTTTTCTAAACAAACTATGTTAGAAACGAACGAAAACTCCTTATGTTGTACATCTTGTTAGATTACACAAGCTAGCAAAGTTTGATGTTGCTGCAGTGAAGACTCTTCGTAAGAAAGCAACTCATCCGAGAACAACTAGCTTCTTCACACAGTACAGTGTTAGGAATCAAAGTGTTTATTTTCTAAAACAAACTACGTTAGAAATGAAATGAATCTAGTGAATTGTACATCTTGTTAGATTACACAAACCAGCAAAGTTTGATTTGCTGCAGTGAAGACTCTTCGTAAGAAAGCAACTGTTAAGAGAACACAACTAGCTTATTTCACACAGTTAGTGTTAGAATGAAGATGTTTTATTTTCTAAACAAACTGCGTTAGAAATGAAATGAATCTACTGGTTGTACATCTTGTTAGATTACACAAACTGGCAATGTTTGACCTTGCTGCAGTGAAGACTCTTAGTAAGAAAGCAACTCCTTCCGAGAACAGAACTAGCTAATTTCACACAGTGTTGGCAATGAATGTGTTTGTTTTCTAAGAAAGCATTTGGAAAATGAATCTACTAAGTTGTACATCTTGTTTTACAAAAGCAAAGTTTGAAACTGAAGACTCTTCGTAAGAAAGCAACTCATTGAACTGTAGCTTAACACACAGTACAGTGTTTCAAAGTGTTTGTTTTCATCTTAGAAATAGAAGTTGTACATCTTTTTACATTACACAAACTAGCAAAGTTTGATCTTGCTACACTGAAGACTCTTGGTGAAGAAAGCAACTCATTCCGAGAACAGCAACTAGGTTATTTCACACAGTACAGTGTTGGGAATCAAAGTGTTTGTTTTCTAAACAAACTATGTTAGAAACGAAATGAAACTTATGTTGTACATCTTGTTAGATTACACAAGCTAGCAAAGTTTGATGTTGCTGCAGTGAAGACTATTCGTGAAGAAAGCAACTTGTCCGAGAACACAACTAGCTTTTTCACACATTACCATTTTGGCAATGAAGGTGTTTATTTTTTCTAAACAAAACTGCGTTAGAAATGAAATGAATCTAGTGAATTGTACATCTTGTTAGATTACACAAACTGGCAAAGTTTGGCCTTGCTGCAGTGAAGAGTCTTCGAAGAAAGTAAACTCATTCCGAGAACACAACTAGCTTATTTCACACAGTATAGTGTTTGGCAATGAAGATGTTTGTTTTCTAAAGAAACTACTTTAGAAATGAGGCAAATGTACTAAGTTGTAAATCTTTTTAGATTACAGAAACTAGCAAAGTTTGATTGTGCTGCACTTAAGACTCTTAGTAAGAAAGCAACTCATTCCGAGAACAGAACTAGCTTAATTCACACAGTACAGTGTTGGCGAATCAAGGTGTTTGTTTTCCAAGCAAACTGCATTTGAAATGTAGCTCACCTACGAATTTGTACATCTTGTTAGATTACACAAGCTAGCAAAGCTTGATCTTGCTGCACGGAAGACTCTTGGTAAGAAAGGAACTCATTCCGAGAAAAGAACTTACTTATTTCACACAGTACTGTGTTGGGGAATCAAAGTGTTTGTTTCCTAAACAAACTACGTTAGAAATGAAATGAATCTACTGAGTTGTACATCTTCTTACATTACACAAACTAGCAGAGTTTGGCCTTGCTGCAGTGAAGACTCTTCGTAAGAAAACAACTTGTTCCGAAAATACAACCAGCTTCTTTCATACAGTACAGTGTTCGGCAATGAACATGTTTGTTTTCTAAAGAAACTGCTTTAGATATAAGGCGAATGTACTAAGTTGTAAATCTTTTAGATTACAGAAACTAGCAAAGTTTGATTGTGCTGCACTGAAGACTCTTCAGAATAAAGCAACTCATTCCGAGAACAGAACTAGCTTAATTCACAGTACAGTGTTGAGGAATCAAAGTGTTTGTCTTCTAAACCAACTACGTTAGGAAACGAAATGAATCTCCTGTTGTACACATCTTTCTAGATTACAGAAACTATGAGGATTTGATTGGGCTGCACTGAAGACTCTTGTTGAAAGCAACTGAGTTAAGAGAACAGAGACAGCTTACTACACACAGTACAGTGTTGGGGAATCAAAGTTTGTTTTTTCTAAACAAACTACGTTAGAAATGAAATGAATCTCTAAGTTGTACATCTTGTTATATTACACAGAAGCTATAAAAGTTTGATCTTGCTGCAGTGAAATTTCGTAGTAAAGCCTAACTTTCGTGCAAGGCTTACAACTAAGCTTATTTCACATTTACCGTGTCCGGCAATGAATCTGTAACATTTTCTAAACGACTGCGTTAGAAATGAAATGAATCCACTAAATGGTATCTTGTTAAAGATTACACAAACTGGCAATGTTTGACCTTGCTGCAGTGAAGACTCTTCGTAAGAAAGCAACTCATCGAAAACAGAACTAGCTTAATTCACACGAGTACAGAGTTGAATCAAGTGTTTGTTTTTCCAAAAATACGTTTGAACTGTAGCTAACCTACGAAGTTCTGCATCTTTTTAGATTTTTAAACTAAGCAAGTTTGATCTTGCTACTGAAGACTCTTGGTAAGAAAGCAACTCATTCGAGAACAGCACTAGGTTAATTCACACAGTACGGTGTTGAGGAATCAAAGTGTTTGTTTTCTAAACAAACTATGTTAGAAACGAAAATGAAACTCTTATGTTGTACATCTTGTTAGATTCCACAAGCTAATAGAAGTTTGATGTTACTGCAGTAAAGACTATTAAATGAGAAAGCAACTAAGTTCCGAGGAAACAACTAGCTTCTTTCACACATTCTGCATGTTTGTGGCGGATGTTTGGCGCATATAAACTCTCGACTTGTTGAAATAG
>JAEOAD010000994.1:0-63331 GCA_036365145.1 Orientallactaga sibirica
AGAGATGAACCCCACAGGGAAGTTCCCATCTTTATGATGTCTGAAGGGATTTATAAATAGTACAGAAGCTTTACAGCATCCTAGTGTCATGGCCTTGGCTGCCCTGTCAGCCCCTTTCAAAGGAATAGCAGAGACAAAGCACCCAGTAAAGGTTAATTACAAGTAGCTGGGCACTGCTGCTCCTACCAGGTCCAGGAGTCTGAGGGAAGTGAAGGGGAGGGGAAAGGACTGGGAAGACCACACAGGAGCTTAGGTGGAGGTGAGGAATTTGGGAAGCCCCTACTGGGGAAACTAGACAGGGCTTGGCCAGGGAAGGTATTGTTCCTGGATGAGAGTGCTGATCTCAGACATTTCCTCTCTCACTGTTTAAGGCTGCAGGCTGGAATGATGATTGGAAAAGTCCCTCAGTGGGCTCTGGAGACAACACACTTGGTGAATGCCCAGTGTGGGAGGAAAGTGTCTCTTGGACAACAGGATATTTTGTAAGAAACATCTAGAAGCAGGAAGTAGAAGCAGATAGAGACATGGGAGGCATAGTTTCATGTGTGGTGTAGGTGAAACCTGGATTCTGAGCAGCTGCTTACAAACTTGAGGTGATCCCAGCTCAGAGCTAAGTCCAGGCAGACATGGAGCACAATGGATCTTACTCTTGAGGTCTGTAAATTTGGAGGCAGACATATGGAGGAATGATGTGGGCATGGGCAATGGCAGTGATGGGAAGGGGTCTGGGATACAGGAGGACTTCTTGGAGGAGGGGGCTGGGGACCTGTGCAGATGGCCACAGTGACACTCACCTGTTATCCCAGCCTCAGGAATCAGAGACATGAGCATCATAGGTTCAAAGGCAGCCTGGTGTATGTATAGCAAGACCTGGTCCCAAAAAATGTTCTTGGGGATGAGGCTCATTGGGTAGTGTTTGCCTTGTAAACCTAAAGACCTGAGTTTGATCCACAGAACCCATATAAAAGAGCCAGGTGTGGTGTGCCACAGGCTTGTAATCCTAGCACTGGGGAGGTGAGATAGGAGAGTCCCTGGGGCTGAGAGTGGCCAGCCAGTCTGGCATATTTGGTGAGTTCCAGGCCAGTCAGAGACACTATCTCAAAAACTGCCAATGGCATTCCTGGGAATAACACATAAAATTGTCTTTCATCCCCACTGCCTGTGTGCATGCATGCTGGCATACACACATGCACTGCACACATGAAAACATACAAATACACATCCACACACATATATCACATTTTTATTTTCATTAATTTTATTTATTTACAAGCAGAGAGAGTTAGAGAGAAGACAGACAGACAAATAGGCTAGGCACTCCAGGTCCTGATCCACTACAAATGAATTCCAGACACATGACACTATGTGGATCTCATTTTAGGTGGGTTGAGGTAAATCAAACCTGTGTTTTAGGCTTTGCAGGCAAGCACCTTAACCAGTAAGCCATCTCTCCACCCCCTCTATCACATTTTTAATAACAAAAAGCATCCTTGGGTGAGAGAAATAGATATTGGGAGAGAAATCTTTAAAGCAGGTTTAGGGTGGTGAGTAGGAGACCCAGGAAGGCAAGAAGAGTCACCCTGAGATCCTGTCCATGGATGGATCTTGTAGAACAAAAAGCCCAAAGATTATGCTGAGAACAGTCTGGAAACTTTTAGCAGCTGAACAGGCCAGATTCCAGCTGAGCAGAGTGTGGCAGGAGTACTGAAAAAAACCCTCCCTAGGGCCCAAGGTCAGAAATGAGCCCATCTGGGCCACAGAGAAAAGTGGCCTGGACTGGGATGAAATGACTGGGCCTGCAGCAGGTACCTAGGCCTGCATGTTGGACACTCTGCAGACTTCCTGCCTTGATTGAGAAATGTCCTAATTATCCTGATTTTTCTGTGGGTACCAAGAGGGTTGGGCTGTCAGCTAGAATTGTGATTCTTTGAGACTTGAGTCCTAGCTCTGGTTCTGGCTGACCTCTTGAGAAAGTGACAACTGGTCCCCTACAGGTACCAAGCAGAGCCTGGAAGAGAGCAGAAGGTGGAGCCTGCTCCAATGCCTTCTCAATGTTCAATCAGACTCATAACAAGGAGAATAAATAGGTTGAAAGGCTTTGAAGGGATTAACAGAACACATGAAAATTATCCAAGGAGGGCTGCAGAGATGGCAGTTAAGGTGCTTGCTTGCAAAGCTTGATGGCCTGGGTTCAGTTCCCCAATATCAAGGTAAACCAAATGCACAAAGCGGTTTGTGTGTTTGAAGTTTGCTTACAGTTGCAAGAAGCCCTCGTGCATCCTGCCACACCCATTCTCTCTTTCCCTTGCAAATAAGTGAATAAAAATATTTCTAAAAGAAAATTATTCAAGGAGACCTCAGTGGCTGTACATGTTGTCATCATTCTCCATGGCTGTCATGGCATGTCACCTTGCCTGGAGATGTGATTTGCTGTGCCCTCTACGTATATCTGGGTGTATGTCATGTGACCTCAGGCAAGGCCTTTTTCCTCTCTGAGCCTCAGCTTCCCTCTCTAGGTTGGTTTGGTCTTGAAATGAGGGACTGAGTGTGGAGCTTCCCAGCATGCTGAATTCCAGTAAGCACTGAGACACAGTAGACCACAGGGCTGGGGGTTTGAGGAGCCCCAAATGGGGTTCTTGTGGCAGCAGATGTCAGGAGAACACCCTTGGGGAAGGCTGTGTGGCCATCTGGACAGGGTAGATCATGGCTGCTCAGGGTTCATGTTTCTGTCAGTACTTCACCATCATGGAGCAGAATCAGGATGGTTTCATTGACAAGGAGGACATGAGGAACAGCTTTACTGCACTGGCTGGATGATGTAGTAATGGGGAAACTTGGAGCTGGGTGGGGGTGTTGCTGTGTGCAGGCCACCAATCAGGAATAGGTGACTGGGGATGTACAAAGGTCAGGGCATTGATTGATGGGCTGTGAGCTTAGTGGTCTTCTGTGCACAACATACTTCTGTCCCACTTCCCTCTTCCAGGTTGCATCAATGTCAAAAATGAGGAGTTGGGGCTGGAGAGATGGCTTAGCAGCTAAGGCGCCTCAAAAGCCTAAGAATGCTGGTTCCAAATGTCCAGCGGGATCCAATCTCCAGGTGTTTAGCCAGATGCAAAGTGACGCAAGGGCGCAATGCCGCACTTGCCCACTTGCACCATCAGGCCCAGGTTGCATCAATGTTAAAAAAATGAGGAGTTGGATGCCATGTGAAGGAGTTTCAGGGCCCATCACCATGTTTAGGGAGAAACTTTAGGGTGATGGAGGCACTCAGGAGGGGGGGGGGGGCTAGGGATAGGTAGTAGACATGTCTCCTATGGGGCCCTGATGTTTACAGAAGCACAGTTGAGAACCTGGTGTGCCTCTCCCCAAGCACCCGTCCCTGGAAGCACACACCAACCCAGGCCCTGCATCAGTTTCCACCTAGGCTCATTACCCAATCAAGACAGCACCTTCCACTTCCTTCCTATTCTGATTCACCCCCTTTTTTTTTTTTTTTTTTTTTTTTTTTTGAGGCAGGGTCTCATGCTAGCCCAGGCTGACCTGGAATTCACTGTGTAGTCTCAGGCAGGCCTCAAAATCACAGTGATCCTCCTACCTCAGCCTCCTGAGTGTTGGCATTAAAGACATGTGCCATCACTCCCAGCTTATTTCCCTCATCTACCTTCCTCTTTTGTCTCTCTGTGCCCTGTTGATGGTGAGTGACAGGCAGAGAAGAGCTATGGGGAAAGTGGCTCTAAAAACCACTGTGGCTGACTGAGCCAATTGCCAGACAAGTTACCTCGTCTAATTCTGTAGTCACCACTGTCCCACTGAAAGAATCAGAGAGCTGTGTTCACCAATAAGGAGTCTGAGCATGCTCCCGAGAGGTCAGGATGGTTGTTCCAGGTGCCCTGAGAAAAGAATAACTGTAATGGAGACACTACAGTCTCCTGGGACTCAATACCCTGTCTGGGGCTAGCAAATGGGGGCATCACTGTTCCCTTTCTCTCCTGACTCTGGCACATCCTCAGCATGGTCATCTCCAAGTTGGAGGTTTCTGTGAGTGAAAGGAAGGGTCAGACTGGGCTGTGGCTGTACAGGGAGGTAGGCAGTGTTGTCACCCTCCCCTCAGGCTGCCCCTGACTGGCCCTGGAGATCAATATCTGGACTCCCACACACTGCAGGGTGATCTTGGGTGTCTGAGTTGCTGTTCACACCTTAATATTTCTGTAGAGTGCTTGTCTAGAATCACCCAGAGAGGAGCTTGGGTGTGGCTCAACAATACAGCACTTACCTAAGTTCCCCCAGTGAGAGGCTGAGGTCTGGCTCAGTTATAGAGCTCCTGCCTAGAAAACCCCAGTGTGGGAGTGTGGGGTGGCTCAGTGGCAGAGCACTTGCCTTGACTCCTCCACTGAGGGGCTGGGGTGTGGCTTAGTGTAAGAGTTTCTGCATAGATTCCCCACTGAGGAGCTGTGGGCATAGCCTATAAGGAGGCACCTTCTGCTCTAATGTGAGTTGTGTACTAGGGGAGAACAGAAGTTTAGGTGGGACTCTTTGGGATGCTCATGGGAAGGGAAGAGTGCTTTTTATCTCTGAAGGCCCTCAGCCTGTTTGGTGGATTGGGAAGTAGAGGCTTAAGGCTCATGATGCATCTGTCAGGCTTTGGATAAGATGGACCAGTGACCCAGGGCCTTGGTGGGACTACAGTACTGCAGCTGCTCTCTAGGTTTTCAGGGACACACTACCCAGGAATCCAGCTGTGCTTGTCATGCAAACTTTATTAGCACTGTGTGCAATGCTGGAGGGAGAGGCTGGCAGCCAGGAGGGCAGCAGGATGGGGTAGGCACTGTCTTATGCTGTAATTGGGATAAGGAAATTTTGCCATGATTTGCCCCATAAGGGCAAGCAGACAGTATACAGGCTATTTTATGACACTCACAGTGCTCAGACCAGAGGGAGGAGGCAGGGTGTCACTAGCTAAGGTGAGTGTCATAAAATACCGTCAGGAAGCTGAGGGGCCAGCCACAGTAGTAAGGCCTCTTCAGAGACTGGGATTTCCTGCTAGGTCATGAAAACAGGGATGCTGTGGATTGGAGGCAGAGATCCCACTCAGTCCTGATCAAGACCCTTGCAACATTCCAGCATCATTAGCTTAGAGCCTGTGACCCTTCTGCTTGGTCTACCTGGGAGGGCCTGGTGCCTTGGCCCAACTGCACCTGGCCTGAGCTGCAGGGCTGGGGACAGCTTCCTAACACCTGCTCAGAGAAGTCCATGCTCTGTCTTCCAGGGGCTCCCAGTCTGATGGGGGGGGGAGACATACAGGACCTTGACTCAGTCTGATGGGAAGACACAGAGAACTATGACCCAGCCTGGTGGGGGAGACAGGGACAGTCCATACTCAATCACGTGTGGACACTCTGGATGTCCACAGAGGGTGGTTATTAATGGTACCTCAGGCAAGGAATGGAAACTGCGTGATAAGTTGAAGTCTCGTGTCTAGTACCTGGGTGCACTGGGTCTGAAGTGAACTGAGTGGGAATGATGCCAGCCTGGAGCTGGGCACTCAGATAGGTTCACAGTCCTGATCCATTAGTGTTCATCAAAACCTAAGCATTGAGCCAGGTGTGGTGGCTCATGTGTGTAATCCTACCACTCAGGAAAGGGATGAGGAATTCAAGGTCATTCTTAGCCACATGTTGAGTTTGATGTCAGCTAGGGCTACATGAGACCTTTCTCAATCAAATCAATCAAAGAAACACACCCAAACCCCTAGCTATTGGTGGCCACCAGCAGGCTGTTCCTATAAGGTGGGGAAAATAGACCTCTGACTGCATGACTTGGTGGGGCTTCCCAGGTCCACAGTAGTGGGTGAGGAGCAGCATGACCAGGAAAGGGGTCTGGATAAGAGGTCTTAGGTCACCTGCTGTCATCATAGATCCCAGGAATCCATGGACAAAAGCCTTCCTTCCTCTGGGACTCAGTTTCCCCAATAATACAAGAAAGATCTTGGGTATTATGGCCCATGGTGGACATCAGAATCTTTTCTTCTTCCTCCTTCTCCACTTGGTCTTGTTCTTGTGTTTAGCATGGAACCCAGTGCCTTGCCCAAATAGTCAAGTCCTCTACCATGGTCCAGCCCCTCACTGGGCATTCTAAGCAGGCTGAGACACACTGTCAGCCAGTCACTGGTAGATTCTAAGCAAAAACTACTGCTAAGCCATGTCCAAAATGTCTCACTGGGGGATTCTAGGAGGTGCTCTGCTACTGAGTCACCATTTTCCCCTCACTGGAGCATTCTAGCAAGCACTCTAATGGAAGTAAGTATTAGAGACAGAGAGGCAAACTGAGGGGAAGAAAGGCGGGGAGGGGAAGGCTGCAGTCTCCAGGAGGCTCATGAGTGTTGACATGGGGAAGGACCAACAGGTCAGCATAGAGACAGAGATGCTGATGGGAGCCAGGCTGAGGGGAGAGAACAAAGCCAGTTGTTAGATGAATGGATGGAGGCAGCAGGGCTGGGGACAGGAATGACCAGCTTAGCTTATGATGTCTGAATGGGATATGGCCACAGCTAGCTGTAGTGCAGGCCCTTGGACTGACCATGGAGGTGAAGTCCTGTGACAGTGGTCTATAGTAAGTGTACATGGGGACTGTTCTACTGGAGCAGAGAGGCACAGAGTGTTGTGGAAGCCTGTTTTGGACCCTAGAGGCTGGGTCAACTCCTGAGCTATGCTCCAGCCATCCCTTCCAAGCCTCACTGGGCTTTTGGTGACCCTGGAGGATGATATGTTCCCTTCCCACCTAGGGACAGGCTGGTGACCAAGGACAGTGATGTTTCTGTTCAGGGTTTGAGGATGGCTCCACAGCCTGTCACAGCCTCCACCTATGGGGAGTGAGAGAAGGCTGGTGGTGCCTGTGGAGGTGGTCATGTATACTTCCTCTTCTATAACATTATCAAAGGATGTTAGGCAGACTTCTGGGCCTGCAGAGGCACTTCCAAGAGTGTCTCAATGGAGAATCACCCTATCCATTCATAAGGATCCTACCTGCATCTTTGCAACCTGAGACACCCACTTGACAATGTCCTAGACCATCTCATCTCTTAGTATCATGAAGGAAGAGTGAGAAGGAAATTCATCTATAGGGGATCCATTTGGGGAACAGAAGGTACTTCCCATGGCTGTAGGACCTGACAAATGTGGATTCTGGTTATAGCAGCCACAAAGAATACTCTGGTTAAAACGTAATCTGTGCAATTCCCAACTTGGGGACCTGGAAATTTTGACTTTCCCACAGTAACATAAATAATGGAAAATGTGCATAGTCCTTAGTGGGACCTGGTACCACTGGTGCCAGAGGATACCCCAAATGCACAGGGCCTCACTGAGCTCTCTGATCCTATCTTTTCACTGAGCCTGCTTAAGCCCCACCAATTCCCTGATAGTTCCAGGTGACATCATTCTCCCTCAATCAGGACCCAATGTAGTTCCTAGTTCTGGCTGCTCTGGTAGCTGGAAGAAGATGCTTTCCTGGACCCAATAGGGACAGATCCCATCCTGCTACATCTGTCTGGTACATCATTTAGTCCTCTCCATCCTCAGGTTTTCTCTTGCTTAAAAGGGATCCTAGTACTCATGTCCCAAATCTGTGAGGGGCCAAGATCTAAGGGGATCCACCATGGGAAGGGTTTTCTATGATGCCTTCGGCCTCAAATGGCAGGGCATAAAGAACAAGGCCTGGTAGTTCAGGCCCATCATGTGCTAAGGAGGCTGAACATGAAGATGACAAGTTTAAGGCCAACCTGGGATAAATAGTGAGACCTAAGGACAAGGACACATGTCAGCAGTAAAGAACCTGGGGAAAATCCTCCTGTGAGTGGGGGAGTTGAGCTGTAGAACATTTGCCTAGCGTCTCTGTGGCCATGGGTTCCATGGGAATCTCAACAATGCCACGGTCCTGCTGGGGTCTCAAGGTCATTCTATTCAGTCTCTCCCTAATTCTTGAAGGAAAGTTGGGGTTCCAAGGGAAGCATCCGGTCTCAGACAGCTGCCTAGCACTCAGCAGCCCTGCCCATTGGGGTTCCCCAGGTCAGGGCTTTTTGACTCCAGCACTCTTCAGAGCCACATGATCTGAGTTTGCCAAAGAGTTTGGGGTTGAAGCAAAAATAAAAAACACAAAGATGTACGTTTGGGTGATGTTTGTGTGAGTAACACTCCAGTTTGAGGATAGGAAACTTTCCTATCCATGTTGATTTTTCCATAACTCTTGTTTCCCTGGCTTTGTTCAGCTATTCCTGATGAGGTGGTGTGTAGAACTAATTAACAAGTTTAATACTCCACAGCTAAACACCAAGACCTTAATTTATGGTTTTAGTGAGCACCAACACATATGAAAACTTGTGCCAGTCTCAGGGATGCCAAGATGGGACAGGCCTGTCCACAGGCAGAAGGGGTCGTGTGGACTGCAAGTAGGGAAGAAGGATAGAGGGTGCAGAAGCCAGGGGAGAAGGTCAGTGTGGAGGAGGGTAGAGAAATCAGGAGAAACTGATCAGAGACAGCTGGGCAGGGGCAGGTTTGGTAAGGAGAAGAGATGAATTCAAGGTACATTTAAAGGGTAAGCAAAGATTTCTTAACCAGCACAGGCAAGACATCTAAGATCAAATACATAGGACTAAATTGGACTATCATAATTAAAACTGTCCATCAAAATACACAATTGAGACTGTGGAAAGACCAGACTTGGGATGGGAGAAAATATTACATACACACTGATTTTTGTCAAAGGCTCTTTATACAGAAATATATATTTTTTTTTCTTTTTTTTTCTTTTTTAAAAATCCTTTTAAATTTATTTTTATTTGACAACTTCCTAAATTGCAGACCAAATCCATGGTCTGTCTTCAGTTGCTTCTCTCCCCCAAGTTTCCCCTTTGAAACTCCACTCTCCATCATATCTCGTCCCTCTCTCCATCAGTCTCTCTTTTAATTATGATGCTGTTGTGTAGGTAGTTTCAAGCACTGAGAGGTCATGGACATCCAGGCCATTTTGTTTCTGGAGGAGCATGCTGTGGGGAGTCGTACCCTTCCTTTGGCTCTTACATTCTTTCCATACCTCTTCCACAATGGATGCTGCAAAAATATATATTTCTGCATGTTAATAATGGGAATATGTTAATCACTTTTTCCCATTGAAAGTAATTTAACTGAACAAGGAATATTTGGGAAGAAGGATTTATTTTACTTTTGGCTCACAATTTCAGAAGTTTTCAGTCCATAGTCAGGTGAACCCATTGCTTTGGGTCTGTGGAGAAGCACAGCATCATGGTGGCAGAAAACCAGGGCAGAGCAAAGCAGTTAACCTCTTAGCAGTCAGGAAACAGGAAGCCAGAAAGAGGAACATGTGGAGCCAATATGTCCCTTCAATGACAGGATCCCATAGAACACCTTTCTCAAATCTGGCCCTACTTCCAGGGTTTCTAACATGAGGCCAGCCTAGGATACATAGTGGAATCCTGTATAAAAACAAACCAAGCTGGGCAAGGTGGTACATGCCTTTAATCCCAGCAATCAGGACTCAGGGATAAGAGGATCCTTTTGAGTGTGAGGTCAGCCTGAGACTACATAGTGAACTCCAGGTCAGCTGGGCTAGAGAGAGTCCTATGTCAAAAATTAAATCAAAACAAAACAGGGACTTGGGAGACTGATCAGTGGTTAAAGACACCTGTTTGTAGAACCTTCCAACCTGGTTCAACTCCTCAGCACCCAGATAAAGTCAGATGGACATTCTTTTGCAGTATCAGGAGACACTGGTGTGCTCATACACACACAAACACATAAATATTTAAATAAATACAAAACTAAAATTAAACATTTTTACAGCCCTAAAAACAATATGAAAAAAAAAATGAAATAAAGGAGTAGTAGAAAGGGGAGATAGGGAAGGGGAGGGGGGAAAGTGTGAAGGAGGGAGGAGAAGAATGACACATTTGAGGTAGGGTGAACTGCACTTGGCACTCTTGTCCCTCAGGGAAGACAGGAGCAAGGCACCTTGATCACATCAGGACCACATCAGCATCACAACCAAGCCATCCACAGCAGAAGAGGATTCTAGAACACTCCCTACACTGAAGGCCTGCCTTTCTCTTCCTGCAAGACTGCCTTTCCTAAAAATTGAGTTGCGCTGAACCCTGTATATGCCCACAAGAATTTACTAGAATAGTTTGTGTCCAACAGAACCAGGCAGAGCTAAGACATCTCAGGCCAAGGCCTCCTGCTTGCCTGAGGTTCCTGGCTTCATGATAGCTGGGCCTGCCAACCCAGGGGTCTGACTCCTCCTGGGAATATGGCACTGAGAGTGCTGGGGATGTAGCTCAGTTATAGAACACTTGCTAAAATTCAGTCAGTGAGGGGCTGAGTGTGTGACTCAGCAGTAGAGCACTAGCCTAGAATCCCCCAGTGAGGAGCTGGGGCATGGCTCTTTGGTAGAGTACTTGACTAGCATGCTTGTATCACACCAGAAATGGCTAAGTCCTTACCTGGGATCCAGATGCTCCTGGACAACTGTGTGGTCCTGGGGGACCTATAGACAGAGTCACCAATGGTCACATGAAGCCAGCAAAGCTGACTGCCCTCTGCCAGCTCTGGAGATGGACATTTCCAGCCAGTTGTCCTGGCCTCTGTCCTGGGTCTGTCCTCATAGGTGGTGAATGGAGGTTTGTTGAATGAATTTCAGGTAAGAGGGGAAGCACACTGTGGACATTTGAACATATGTCCCCCATACACTCAAGTGTTTTACTAAAGCTTGTAACGTGGGTACTGAGAGGGTGTCACTGGGTGCAGAGCCTGGGATCCAGGACAAAGGTATGTTTTGGGACAGATCTGAATTCCAGCCCAAAGGTTTGCAGAGAGTTTTGAGCTCTGGTGAGGTGTCTGCTTGCTGGTGGTGGTTTCTCTCTCTCTGCTTGGATTTACGAATGGGAGCCAGCTTCTTCCACTGTGGGTAGAACTTCCTATGGATCTGTAAGCTTTAAATAAATCACTGTCTCATACAAACTGTGTCTGTCTTGGATGTTCATCCCCAGCAATGTGAACCTGTCTCCTCTATACACATTCTCCAGTCATTCCCATCCTAGTGTGCTGAGACACGATTCCATCCACTCTGTCTACACATTTATTTATTTGCATGTCTCATCTACACAGTCAATCCAATCCTGGGTCCCAGAGACCAGACAGAAAGCTAGTCTTGAAAGTTCTCAGCCTAGTCTGTCAGCCCCTGCTCATCTGGGAATCCAGAACTAGACTTCCTGAGATGCTCCTACACTATTGCCTTGGTTACCATGACCATATGCTCACCCTGTGGCCACCATGATTGCACTTTGAGAAACACACCCCACTATGAACCTCTCAGGTCTCTCCAACTGTTCAATCAAACCCTCTTTGCCCTCAGATACCTTGATAGAAAGTTCCTCCAGTGCAGTTCCTTCTGTTGTAGGTTCCATACCCACCTGAGTCCCTTCTTGTTGCTCTTTCTTGTTGCTTTTAGGTGGCACCCTCTCCTATAGGAAGCCCTCCAGGATTTCTCCTCTCCTCCTTCACAAATACATGGACCAGCCACTGCCAATGGTCCATATGCATTACCTCACTGTATCCACCATAGACCAGGGAGGAATTTGCATGGAATTGGGTCTCATGTGCTTTTGTCCTCCTGCCTCAATGCAGACCTGTTGCTCACAGGCTGTAGGAAGATGGCTGGGTTGTACCATGTAGTGACTTCTAGGGACCAAATATCGTGTGTTGATCTAGTTATAAAACAAACACCCTGCCTCCAGTGCAAGTATGTTTGAGATGTACCATGTGATCTGGGTAGCCTAGTGATCCATAAATTTTCTTTCTCACCTTCCTCAAATGTCACCTTTTGGATGAGCTCCACCCCAGTTCCTTCCAGGCTCTGACTCCTAATGAGGATTTTGCCAATTTTACAGAAGTGACTTCTTTCTGCCATACTAGGGATGGAATCTGGGTCCCCAACCTTCCTTAGGGGATTCTAGGCAGGTGCTATAGAACTGTGAGACACCTCCAGCCCCTCAGTGGCAGATTTTAGGCAGGTGCTACAAGACTGAACCACATCCCAGTCACTCACTGGGGATTCTAGGCAAGTGCTCTCCCACACAGCCACACCTCCAGCTCCTCAGTAGCAGATTTTAGGCAGGTGCTTTGACAACTGACCCATGCCCCCAGCCCTTCATTGGGGGATTCTAGTCAAATGCTCTATCACTGAGCTATGCCATAGTTCCTCACTGATCATAGGCAGGTGCTCTACCACACATCCATGCCCTTAGCCTTTCATTGGAGGGTTTTTGTCAGGAGCTCTAGCACTGAGGTCCATCACAGCCCTCCTATAACTTTTACAAGTAAATACTTTATCCACTGAGCCATCTCACCAGCCCACCATCTAATACTTTCATTTGGAAACAGTCTCACTAAGTTACCCAGGCTCCTCTTGAACTTGATCTGTAATCCAGACAGACCTTGAACTTTCAATCCTCTTGATTCAACCTCCTGAATAGCTGCAATGCCAAGCTACATGCCCAGATTGAAAGTGTCTTACTATTGAAATTTGGGTTTGAATATAAGGGTGACAGGAAGTTCACAGGAATCTGAGGCACTGCCCAGTAAATGCCCAGAGGATGTTTGTTTACTGCACAGAAGATTGACTGAGAGAATTCAAAGTCAGGCCTGAGTGCTGGCACAGCCTCCTGGGGTGTGACATGTATGATCTGGCTGCAAAATTGGGCCTCTTTCCCTGCCTGTGGCTGCCCCATGCTTCCTGCTTGGCTAGGACCTCCTATGGACATCTGTTACTGGAGGGAACACAGGGATGTCCTGGGGCTGCTTTCCTTGGATGTCAGTATTTTCCAGCAGAACCACTCAGGGTTTCTGAATCCAGTTCTTTAGGGGACCTCACCACAGGTTGAGCAGATCCAGGCCCCTCAAGAGGCCACACACTCCAAAATGGCTTCAAGCTTCCTCATAAGCCTTGGGCTCAGTCTAAGCCCTAGGGATCCTCATCCACTCACGTGCATGGCCAGTGGACTTTGGAGTCCTGGGATGACAGCTAACACTGTGACCACAACAGCAGGTACCAGCTGAGAGTCTCCATCTACAGAAAGAGACTAGTGGTCAGTGATCTGGTGGGACAGAAGGCAGACATGCCTAGAGCCTAGGACTAAGCCAGCCCCTCCCACCACTCCCTGTTTTCAGCAGCCCAGGCTGCCATGGCTTCCACTGCTCACAAGTCAGGTTGGAACATTTCTCAGTGTGCTGACTTGGGATGTAGGCTTGTTGCCACCTAGGGCCACTACATGATCCCAAACATCACTTTCATTATCTATATCCAGGGGCATCCCTGGGAGGAAGCTCAGGCTGTAACAGTAAAGTTAGCACCAGCCCTGATGCCTGCCCTGAGTGATCCTTGCACCCTCTGAGGGCAGCATGACCCTCATCCTGCCTGGGGACAAGCCCTCCTCCTGGACGCATGCACCAGTCAGGGGCTGTGTGATTCAATCTCCATAGCAGCTTCCTCAGGAAGTGTGGCCAGTCTGCATTACAGATGAGAAACTGAGTTGAGATACAGACAGGTCGGAGGTCTGAGTGCTGAGGTGAGGGCTGTGCTGCTGGGAAAAGGGGTGAAGGAGGCTGAGTAGGAGGGGCCAACTGACAACAGGTAGTCCACACCTATAGACTCCTATCAGATTTAAGTATTACTATTTTTGAGGCAGTGTCTCACTCTAGCTCAAGATGGCCTGTAACATACACTGTAGCCCAAGCTGTCTTCAAACTCATATCTGTATTTGTGGAGTCCATAGGTCAACACTGGGTGTCTTTTTCTATCACTCTTCAACTTTTTTATTTTATTTTATTTTATTTTATTTTATTTTATTTTATTTTATTTTATTTTATTTTATTTTATTTGATAGAGGCAGATAGACACACATACACAGAGAAAGAGAATGGGCATGCCAGGGCCTTCAGCCACTGTAAATGAACTCCAGATGCATGTGCTATCTTGTGCATCTGGCTTAAGTGGGTCCTGGGTAATTGAACCTGTCTCCTTTGGCTTCACAGGCAAATGCACTAACCACTAACCTATATCTGCAGTCCTAATTTTATTTATTTATTTATTTATTTATTTATTTATTTATTTATTTATGAGAGAGAGGCAGAGAGAAAGAGTGAATGGGCATGCTAGGGCCTCCAGCCACTGCAAATGAACTCAGACCACATGCCCCCCCCATGTATGTGGCTCACATGGGTCCTGGGGAATCAAACCGGGGTCCTTAGGCTTTGCTTGCAAACATCTTCACCACTAAGCCATTTCGCCAGTCCCCTAACTTAATTTTTGAGACAAGGTCTAGTTACCCAGCAAGATCCAGGTTTCCTCCTATCAACATCTCCACAGCACTGGGATTACAGACACATACTTCTGGGGCTGGCAGGGTGCTGGAAATTGCATTCAGATCTTCCTGTTTGCATAGCTAGCACTTTACTGACTGAGTCATCTCCCAAGGCACCATCGAAGGACTTTATAGAAGGAAATGTCATATGATGCCTTGGTGGAGTGGTCTTTCAAGGTGTTAGGCCAAGTTGACCACAGAGTGAAAGTGGGGATGTCAGGACCCAGTAAGCTGAATCAAGAGGCAGGGACAATTCACTCTGGGTCATGAGCAGGGTTGGCAGACAAGTACCAGCTGCCCAAGGAGCCTCTCCTCTATTTTCTGACAAAGGCCCATCATTGGTGGGATCTCAACAGCCCTGAGATCCTTTGAGGACAATCAGTTGCCCCAGAAGACAGATCAATTCACTCTGTCTACCCATCCTGGGGCCCTGTACGCACTCTCCTGGTCAGTAGGCAGGTGCAAGGACAAAATGCACATTTTGGTGTATGGATGGATGGGAAGGTGAAATGATGTGGATGGGTGAGTGGGTGTATGGATGGATGGGTGGAAGATGGATGAATGAAGATATGTATGCATGTAGATGTTGATGGGCAGGTGTGGGTGTATGGATGGATGGGTGGAAGATGGATGAATGCCAGGAAAGAAAGGAAGATGTATGTAGATGTTGATGGGCAGGTGGATGGTTGGGTGTGTGGATGGATGGTTGGGTGGATGGATGGAAAGATGAGAAGATGTGTGTAGGCATGTAGATATAGATGATGGGTGGGTAAGTGGGTAGATGGAAAGATGGATGGATGGCAGAAGGAAGGACAGGAGGTGTAGAGGTACTTCAGTTACTTAAAGGCACTTGCTTGCAAAGCCTGACAACTCAGCTTCATTGTGGATAAAACCACATCCTGGGGGTACACAGATAGTCAGAGACACAAGTTGGGACATTTTGCACAGAGACATTGCCTCTACCCCCATGCATGACCCTCAATCCCCATGGGGTTGCAGATGTGGCCCTCTAGGGATTTAGGAAGTTGGCAACTGAAAGGTGCCTTGGAAGGCAAAAGTGTCAGCTATTTTATTTTCCCAACAAATGGAGTTAGGGCTTAACTGTTACAACACAATTTATATTTTAGAGTGGATGCTTCTTTCCCACGTGTGACTGTCATGTGCAGTGTAGGATGTTGAACAGAATCCAGGCACACTCTACACTAGGTTCCAGTTGCCAAATACCACACTCCGTGACCAGAGTAGCACACATTTACAGATAGTAGAAAAAGTAGATATGTCAGTAACTAATGTTTTATATTTTAGACTTTGAATAGTTTAAAACATTATATTGACTTCATATATGTTTTGTAAAAATGTATCTCAATTCCTTTCCCAAATGTGGGGTAAATTCCTTTGAGATGAAGAAGATTTAAAGATATCATCAAAGTTCATTAGTGGTAATATTTTAGGAAAGCACCACTACATCTACCTTAGAGACATTGAATTCTACTGTCCTTCACTGGTCACTGGACAATTAAATAAATATTAAAAACCCAGACCTATTGAGAAAATAGACTTCTTTTCTAGTGGAATGTTCCTTTGAGTTTGATTGTCCCACAAATAAACAAACTACTCCTGCAAATGCACCAGAGACATGATACTCACCCTGTGGAACATAAGTGACCGGCCCTCAAACTCTGGGCTCACTTAAAGGGTCTGATTTACATTTTACCAGCTTGTCTTGTTTCATTGATTACATATTTAAGGATAAGCAATTGATGTTACATATCACATGGCTGACAGCTCATGGTTTTTCTTCCACAAAAAGTTAACTTATGTTTGTTTTTTTCAAGATAGGGTTTTGCTCTAGCCCAGGATGACCTGGAATTCACTATGTTCTGTCAGGCTGGCCTTGAACTCACTGCCATCCTCTTAGTGCTCTGCCTCCCAAGTGCTGGGATTAAAGGTGTGCATTACTATGCCAGGCTTCATAAAGTTAATTTTTATTATTACAAGATAATATCACTATCAACTAGAAGCTCAACCATGAATATGTTTGTTAGTATACATTTGCCAACAGAAAGCACTGATGATCCTAAGGTGCCACAGATTTTCTTCAGTAGGAAAAGTAAGTCCTTTTCCAACTCAAAAGTTGAGAAGTTTTAAGGTTAAACACTGCAGTTAATGTCTTGGAGCCCAGCTTTGAGAACTACCTACTTCCCCAGGGCCCAGGAGTGCTGGCTGAAAATGACTGCAAGGAGAGCTTCCCCTGAACCACGTTACTCAACAAAAGGTGGGGCAGCTTGTATCCAATTGTGGTTGACTTAGCATGGCAGATGTGCTTCATTTTCAACATCTGTGAAGGATCACACTTGTATCAATGCTTTCCATGGGAAAGTCAGAGGTTATCACAATTGTACATATGCTTAACTTCTTCCTCTGCCCACTCCCTCAAACACTACCTCCCAGCACTTCCCAGAAAGCTTCCCATGCACCAGAGACATATTGATGGAGACCTGGACCTACAAAAGTTGGTGCCATGAATTTACCACAAAAGAATTATCAAAAAAATTTAAACCTGAGAGCTTCTGGCCTGTTGACTCTACCGTGGATAAAAGGTAAAGTAGACACTACATCAGGAGCGCTACATTATGGTTGCTGAAACTCACTGGTGGGAAACTGCAATGAGTTGCTGCAGTTTTCACTGGTGTAATTACTCTGTCTCTTAACCAACCAGAGATTATTAGATAAGTTTAGCGATAATCCTGATAGTCACAATTTTTGCTATGGAGAGATTTGTTTGTGGCATCTAATGAAGAGCTACCTGGGATGAACCCTAGACCATGGAATATGGCCACTCACATTTAAATTGGGCCTTTTCAATTCAATTAACCAAATATAGGTAATTCCTCAGTCGTGACCAGAGATTTGTTTCCATGAGGAAAAAACAACCTGTCAGGTTAGTAATTAAGATGAATCATTACAACCCCACCCTTGTCCACTTCACACTCAGACACATTATTTTATTTTTAAAAAATATTTTGTTTATTTGAGAGAGAGAGAGAGAGAGAGAGAGAGAGAGAGAGAGAGAGAGAAAGTACCAGGGCCTATAGCCACTGCAAAAAAACACCAAATCTTCAGCTCCATGTTAAGTACTGAGAATCATGATAGAAAAATTGGTGTAAGAAGGGCTCAAATAGCTCTGCCCACCCGCAATGACAGCTGCACCAGTCTCTGTCCCAGCCTGCACTTTCCCTCAGAGGATTTCCTATGTTCCTGACACTCTAAATACCTGGGATCTCTATTGCAACTTATCTTAAAACTTTACTTCTCATAACACCCTCTCATGGCCCCCACGCAGGAAATAGGACCTTGTCTACACAGGGTCTCCTTGCAGAAATTCAACCCCTGCCACACAATCCTGTTCTTAGCTGCTCTTTGTAGCCATGGTGCAAGACTCCATGACTGCATCAATTGTCCATCTTTCATACCTATAGAAATAGCACCATATGGATGATACTGCCAAGTCCTGGTACCAGCTTGACCTGCAGGCAGGCCCTCTTCATCCACACATATGGTCCCCTTTGTTAGCCTGGGTGGTCGATTTTTGAGCTCATGTTTCCTAATCAACTTTTTTCTATCATTTGCTATAGATGTAAATAATATTAGTAAATAGTAACCATGCAACACCCTGAATATAATAATGTTTGGAAATTTCCTTGGCCAAAGAAATTCATCCTTTACTCTGGATTCAGTCTCACATTCTCTGACAAGGGTATAATGAAGCCAGATTATTTGTCAAAATATCACATTCATGTGCTCCAGGCCATTTCATCATAAATTCCTTTTCTCTCCTGAAACCTCGTGAGCTGGGCCATTAATAAACCACATTCCTCTAAGGGTTCTGGTCTTCTAACTTTTCACAAGAACAGTTTATTAATTTCTGCATGTAGAATTGTAGGGCTTGGACTGGAGACATGGCTTAGCGGTTAAGGAAACTGCCTGCTAAGCCTAAGAACACCCATTCGATTCTCCATATCCCACATGTAGACACATGCAGAGTGAAGCCAGGGCGCAATGACACACTTACCCACAAGGGGGGGCACATGTATGGAGTTTGTTTGCAGTGGCTAAGAGGCTGCTGGCACACCCATTCTCTGTCTCCCTTGTCCTCTTGTATGGCCCCACTGGTGTATTAGTGTCATGAATTTAACAAAGGTAACCTACTTGTCCCTTATTGGATTTGAAGCCTGCTCCACAAGAAGGAATTCATGATTTCTACTGAAAATCTGTCAAAGCCTGTGGCTGGAAGGCCATAGACTCTAGAGGAGATGCTATCACTGAAGTTTGGTTAAATTAATATGCTGTAGGCATTTAATTGCTCTCTAAATATTTTTGCTTATGTTCACAGGTTTGCAGCTCTCACCTTTGGTCAGGGAAGCTACACTCCTGTGGAAACTTGTGAAAGTGCTGAGAATATGAGGCTGCTGAAAGCATGGTCCTAAATGACACATCTCTATCACACTCTCCAAGACTCAGGAAACACACTGGAAGAAGGATCAGAACCAATTGAAGTAACTGAGGAAATGGAGGAGTGCTTTGGATCTCTGTCTTCTGGGCATGAAGCTGAGTTGTCAGGCTTTGCAAGCAAGTGCCTTTAAGTAACTGAAGTACCTCTACACCTCCTGTCCTTCCTTCTGCCATCCATCCATCTTTCCATCTACCCACTTACCCACCCATCATCTATATCTACATGCCTACACACATCTCATCTTCATCCATCCATCCATCCATCCATCCACACACCCAACCATCCACCTGCCCATCAACATCAACATCTACATGCATACATACATCTTACTTTCTTTCCTTGCATTCATCCATCTTCCACCCATCCATCCATACACCCACTCACCCATCCACATCATTCACCTTCCATCCATCCATCCACACCAAAAGGTGTATTTTGTCCTTGTCAGCTGCCGACTGACCAGGAGAGTGAGTACAGGGCCCCAGGATAGGTAGACAGAGTGAATTGATCTGTGTTCTGGGGCAACTGATTGTCCTCAAAGGATCTCAGGGCTGTTGAGATCTGTTGCAGTCAGGTTCGCATTGCTGGCAGAAATCACCCGACTAAGAGCAGCTTGTGGGAAAAAAGAGGTTTATTTTGGCTTACAGTCTTGAGGGGAAGCTCCATGATGGCAGGAAAAACGATGGCATGAGCAGAGGGTGGACATCACTCTCTGGTCAACATAAGGTGGACAACAGCAACAGGAGAGTGTGCCAAACACTGGCAAGGGAAGCTGGCTATAATACCCATAAGCCAGCCCCAACAATACTCTGCCTCCAGGAGGTGTTAATTCCCAAATTGCCATCAGCTGGGAACCTAGCATTCAGAATATTTAAGTTTATGGGGGACACCTGAATCAAACCACCACAAGATCCCACCAATGATGGGCCTTGGTCAGAAAATAGAAGAGAGTCCCCTTGGGTAGCTGGTGCTTGTCTGCCAACCCTGCTCTTGACCCAGAGTGATTTGTCCCTGCCTCTTGGTTCAGCTTACTGGGTCCTGACATTCCCCTTTTACTCTGTGGTCAACTTGGCCTAACCTGGAAAACCACTCCACCAACGCATCACATCACATTTCCTTCTATAAAGTCCTTTGATGGTGTCTTGGGAGATGACTCAGTGGGTAAAGTGCTTGATATGCAAACATGAGGATCTGAATGCAATTCCCAGCACCCTGCCAGCCCCAGTGGTATGTGCCTGTAATCCCAGTGCTGTGGAGATGTTGATAGGAGGATACCTGGAGCTTGCTGGGTAACTAGACCTTGTCTCAAAAATTAAGTTAGGGGGCTGGGAAAATGGATTAGCAGTGAAGGTGTTTGCATGCAAAGCCTAAGGACCCTGGTTTAATTCCCCAGGACCCATGTCAGCCAGATACATAGGGGGACATGTGTCTGGATTTCATTTGCAGTGGCTGGAGGCCCTGGCATGCCAATTCAGTTTCTCTCTGCTCTCTCTCAAAAAAGAAAGAAAAGAAAAAAAAAGAAAAGAAAGAAAGAAAGAGAGAAAGAAAAAAAGAAAGAAAGAAAGAAAGAAAGTTAGGACTGTAGATATGGCTTAGTGGTTAATGCATTTGCCTGTGAAGCCAAAGGAGACAGGTTCAATTATCCAGTACCCACTTAAGCCAGATACACAAGGTAGCACATGCATCTGGAATTCATTTACAGTGGCTGAAGAGCCTGGCATGCCCATTCTCTTTCTCTGTGTATGTGTGTCTATCTGCCTCTATCAAATAAAATAAAATAAGTTGAAGAGTGATAGAAAAGACACCCAGTGTTGACCTATGGACTCCACAAATACAGATATGAGTTTGAGGACAGCTTGGGCTACAGTGTATGTTACAGGCCATCTTGAGCTAGAGTGAGACACTGCCTCAAAAATAGTAATACTTAAATCTGATAGGAGTCTATAGGTGTGGACTACCTATTGTCAGTTTGCCCCTCCTACTCAGCCTCCTTCACCCCTTTTCCCAGCAGCAGACCTCCAGACCTGTCTGTATCTCAACTCAGTTTCTCATCTGTAATGCAGACTGGCCACACTTCCTGAGGAAGCTGCTATGCAGATTGAAACACACAGCCCCTGCCTGGTGCATGCGTCCAGGAGGAGGGCTCGCTCCAGGCAGGATGAGGGTCATGCTGCCCTAGAGAGTGCAAGGATCACTTAGGGCAGACAGCAGGGTTGGTGCTAACTTTACTGTTACAGCCTGAGCTTCCCCCAGTGATGGCCCCTGGATATAGAGAATGAAAGTGATGTTTGGGATCATGTAGAGGCCCTAGGTGGCAACAAGCCTACATCCTGAGTCAGCACACTGAGAAATGTTCCAACCTGACTTGTGAGCAGTGGAAGCCATGGCAGCCTGGGCTGCTGAAAACAGGGAGTGTTGTGGGAGGGACTGGTTCAGTCGTAGGCTCCAGGCATGTCTGCCTTCTGTCCCACCAGATCTCTGACCACTAATCTCTTCCTGCAGATGGAGACTCTCAGCTGGTACCTGCTGTTGTGGTCACAGTGTTAGCTGTCATCCCAGGACTCCAAAGTCCACTGGCCATGCACGTGAGTGGATGAGGATCCCTAGGGCTGAGATTGAGCCCAAGGCTTATGAGGAAGCTTGAAGCCATTTTGTAGTGTGTGGCCTCTTGAGGGGCCTGGATCTGCTCAACCTGTGGTGAGGTCCCCTAAAGAACTGGATTAAGAAACCTTGAGTGGTTCTGCTAGAAAATACTGACATCTAAAGAAAGCATCCACAGGACATCCCTGTGTTCCCTCCAGTAACAGATGTCCATAGGAGGTCCTAGCCAAGCAGGAAGCATGGGGCAGCCACAGGCAGGGAAAGAGGCCCAATTTTGCAGCCAGATCATACATGTCACACCCCAGGAGGCTGTGCCAGCACTCAGGCCTGACTTTGAATTCTCTCAGTCCATCTTCTGTGCAGTAAACAAACATCCTCTGGGCATTTACTGGGCATTGCCTCCGATTCCTTATATTCCTTATATTCAAACCCAAATTTCAATAGTAAGACATTTTCAATCTGGGCATGCAGCTTGGCATCGCAACTATTCAGGAGGTTGAATCAAGAGGAATGAAAGTTCAAGGTCTGTCTGGGTTACAGATCAAGTTCAAGAGGAGCCTGGGTAACTTAGTGAGACTGTTTCCAAATGAAAGTATTAGATGGTGGGCTGGTGAGATGGCTCAGTGGATAAAGTATTTACTTGTAAAAGTAATAGGAGGGCTGTGATGGACCTCAGTGCTAGAGCTCCTGACAAAAACCCTCCAATGAAAGGCTAAGGGCATGGATGTGTGGTAGAGCACCTGCCTATGATCAGAGAGGAACTATGGCATAGCTCAGTGGTAGAGTATTTGTCTAGAATGTCCCAGTGAAGGGATGGTGGTGTGGCTCAGTGATAGAGCATTTGCCTAGACTCCCCCAGTGAGGGGCTGGGATGTGGTTCAGTCTTAGAGCACCTGCTCTAAGTTGTCAGTAAAAAATAAATTTAAAAAGGAATTTTTTTAAAAGCAAGAAAAAAAGAGAAATATATATTTCTGTATAAAGAGCCTTTGACAAAAATCGGTGTGTATGTAATATTTTCTCCCATCCCCAGTCTGGTCTTTCCACAGTCTCAATTGTGTATTTTGATGGACAGTTTTAATTATGATAGTCCAATTTAGTCCTATGTATTTGATCTTAGATGTCTTGCCTGTGCTGGTTAAGAAATCTTTGCTTACCCTTTAAATGTACCTTGGATTCATCTCTTCTCCTTACCAAACCTGCCCCTACCCAGCTGTCTCTGATCAGTTTCTCTGATTTCTCTACCCTCCTCCACATTGACCTTCTCCCCTGGCTTCTGCACCTTCTATCTTTCTTCCCTACGTGCAGTCCATACAACCCCTTCTGCTTGTGGACAGGCCTGTGCCATCTTGGCATACCTGACACTGGCACAAGCTTCCATATGTACTAGGTGCTCACTAAAACCATAAATTAAGGTCTTGGTGTCCAGCTGTGGAGTATTAAACTTGTTAATTAGTTCTACACACCACTTAATCAGGAATAGCTGAACAAAGCCAGGGAAACAAGAGTTATGGAAAAATCAGCATGGATAGGAAAGTTTCCTATCTTCAAACTGGAGTGTTACTCACACAAACATCACCCAAATGAACATATTTGTGTTTTTTATTTTTGCTTCAACCCCAAGCTCTATGGCAAACTCAGAGCATGTGGCTCTGAAGAGTTCTGGAGTCAAAGAACCCTGACCTGGGGAACCCCAATGGGCAGGGCTGCTGAGTGCTAGGCAGCTGTCTGAGGCCAGATGCTTCCCTTGGAACCCCAACTTTCCTTCAAGAATTAGGGAGAGACTGAATAGAATGACCTTGAGACCCCAGCAGGACCTTGGCATTGTTGAGATTCCCATGGCCACAGACACGCTAGGAAAATGTTCTACAGCTCAACTCCCCCCACTCACAGGAGGATTTTCCCCAGGTTCTTTACTACTGACCTGTATCCTTGCTCTTAGGTCTCACTTTGTATCCCAGGATGGCCTTAAACTTGTCATATTCATGTTCAGCCTCCTGAGCACATGGGATGGCAGTCCTGAACTACCAGGCCTTGTTCTTTATGCCCTGCCATTTGAGGCCGAGGCATTTTAGAGAACCCTTCCCATGGTGGATCCCCTTAGATCTTGGCCCCTCACAGATTTGGGACATGAGTACTAGGATCCCTTTTAAGCAAGAGAAAAACAGGATGGAGAGGACTAAATGATGTACCAGACAGATGTAGCAGGATGGGATCTGTCCCTGGGGTCCCAGAAAGTATCTTCTTCCAGCTACCAGAGCAGCCAGAACTAGGAACTACATTGGGTCTTGAATGAGGGAGAATGATGTCACCTGGAACTATCAGGGAATTTGTGGGGCTTAAGCAGGCTCAGTGAAAAGATAGGATCAGAGAGCTGAGTGAGGCCCTGTGAATTTGGGGTATCCTCTGTCGCCAGTGGTACCAGGTCCCACTCAGGACCTATGCACATTTTCCATTATTTATGTTACTGTGGGAAAGTCAAAATTTCCAGGTCCCCAAGTTGAGAATTGCACAGATTATGTTTTAACCAGAGTATTCTTTGTAGCCACTATAACCAGCATCCACATTTGTCAGGTCCTACAGCCATGGGAAGTACCTTCTGTTCCCCAAATGGGTCCCCTATAGATGGATTTCCTTATCACTCTTCCTTCATGATACTAAGAGATAAGTTGGTCTAGGACATTGTCAACTGGGTGTCTCAGGTTACAAAGATGCAGGTAGGATCCTTATGAATGGATTGGGTGATTCTACATTGAGACACTCTTGGAAGTGCCTCTGTAAGCCCAGAAGTCTGCCTCACAGTCTTTGATAATGTTATGGAAGAGGAAGTATACATGCCCACCTCCACAGGCTCCACCAGCCTTCTCTCACTCCCCATAGGTGGAGGCTGTGACAGCTGTGGAGCCATCCTCAAATGCTGAACAGAAACATCACTGTCCTTGGTCACCAGCCTGTCCCTGGGGGGGAGGGAACATATCATCCTCCAGGGTCACCAAAAGCCCAGTGAGGTTTGGAAGGGATGGCTGGAGCATAGCTCAGGAGGTGACCCAGCCTCTAGGATCCAAAACAGCCTTCCACAAGGCTCTGTGCCTCTCTGCTCCAGTAGAACAGTCCCCCATGTACACTTACTATAGACCACTGTCACAGGACTTCACCTCCATGATCAGTCCAAGGGCCTGCACTACAGCTAGCTGTGGCCATATCCCATTCAGACATCAAAAGCTAAGCTGATCATTCCTGTCCCCAGCCCTGCCTCCATCCATTCATCTAACAACTGGCTTTGTGTTCTCCCCTCAGCCTGTCTCCCATCAGCATCTCTGTCTCTATGGTGACCTGTTGGTCCTTCTCCATGTCAACACTCATGAGCCTCCTGGAGACTGCAGCCTTCCCCTCCCCACCTTTCTTCCTCTCAGTTTGCCTCTCTGGCTCCAATACTTACTTCACTAGAGTGCTTGATAGAATCGTCCACTGAGGGGCAGAGGGTGACTCCGTAGCAGAGCACCTCCTAGAATCCCCCAGTGAGACATTGTGGACATGGCTTAGCAATAGGTTTTGCTTAGAATCTACCAGTGACTGGCTGACGGTGTGTCTCAGCCTGCTTAGAATGCCCAGTGAGCGGCTGGACCATGGTAAAGGACTTGACTATTTGGGCAAGGCACTGGGTTCCATGCTAAACACAAGAACAAGACCAAGTGGATAAGGACGAAGGAGAAAAGATTCTGATGTCCACCATGGGCCGTAATACCCAAGATCTTTCTTAGATTATTGGGGAAACTGAGTCCCAGAGGAATAAATGCTTTTGTCCATGGATTCCTGGGATCTATGATGACAGCAGGTGATCTAAGACCTCTTATCAGACCCCTTTCCTGGTCATGCTGTTCCTCACCCACTACTGTGGACCTGGGAAGCCCCACCAAGTCATGCAGTCAGAGGTCTATTTACCCCACCTTATAGGAACAGCCTGCTGATGGCCACCAATAGCTAGGGGTTTGGGTGTGTTTCTTTGATTGATTTGATTGAGAAAGGTCTCGTGTAGCACTAGCTGACATCAAACTCAACATGTGACTAAGAATGACCTTGAATTCCTCATGCCTTTCCTGAGTGGTAGGATTAGACACATGAGCCACTGCACCTAGCTCAATGCTTAGGTTTTGATGAACACTAATGGATCAGGACTGTGAACCTATCTGAGTGCCCAGCTCCAGGCTGGCATCATTCCCACTCAGTTCACTTCAGACCCAGTGCACCCAGGTACTAGACACGATACTTCAACTTATCACGCAGTTTCCATTCCTTGCCTGAGGTACCATTAATAAGAGAAATGGGATGTAATCACCCTCTGTGGACATCCAGAGTGTCCATATCCTCACATGTGATTGAGTTTGGACTGTCCCTGTCTCCCCCACCAGGCTGGGTCATAGCTCTCTGTGTCTTCCCATCAGACTGAGTCAAGATCCTGTATGTCTCCCCCATCAGTGTGGGAGCCCCTGGAAGACAGAGCATGGACTTCCCTGAGCAGGTGTTAGGAAGCTGTCCCCAGCCCTACAGCTCAGGCCAGGTGGAGTTGGGCCAGGGCTCCAGGACCTTCCAGGTAGACCAAGAAGAAGAGTTGGGGGCTAAGCCAGTGATGCTGGAGTGGTGCAAGGGTCTTGATCAGGACTGAGTGGGATCTCTGCCTCCAATCCACAACATCCCTTTTTCATCACCTAGCTGAAAATTCCAGTCTCTGAAGAGGCCTTACTACTGTGGCTGGCCCCTCAGCTTCCTGACGGTATTTTATGACACTCACCTTAGCTAGTGACACCCTGCCTCCTCCCTCTGGTCTGAGCACTGTGAGTGAGTGTCATAAAATAGCCATGTATACTGTCTGCTTGCCCTTATGGGGCATCTCATGTCAAAATTTCCTTATCCCAATTACAGCACAAGACAGTGCCTACCCCATCCTGCTGCCCTCCTGGCTGCCAGCCTCTCCCACCAGCATTGCACACAGTGCTAATAAAGTTTGCATGACAAGCACAGCTGGATTCCTAGGTCGTGTGTCCCTGAAAACTAGAGAGCAGCTGCAGTACCGTAGTCCCCACCACGTCCCTGGGTCACTGGTCCATCTTAGCCAAAGCCTGACAGACGCATCATGAGTCTTAAGCCTCTACTTTCCAATCCACCAAGCAAGCTGAGGGCCTTCAGAGATAAAAAGCACTCTTCCCTTCCCATGAGAATCCCAAAGAGTCCAAACTAAACTTCTTTTCTCCCTTAGTACACAACTCACATTACAGCAGAAGGTGCCTCCTTATAGCTATGCCCATAGCTCCTCAGTGGGGGATTATAGGCAGAAACTCTTCCACTAAGCCACACCCCAGCCCCTCAGTGGAGGAGTCAAGGCAAGTGCTCTGCCACTGAGCCACCCCACACTCCCACACTGGGGTTTTCTAGACAGGAGCTCTATAACTGAGCCAGACCTCAGCCTCTCACTGGGGGAACTTAGGTAAGTGCTGTATTGTTGAGCCACACACAAGCTTCTCTCTGGGTGATTCTAGACAAGCACTCTACAGAAATATTAAGGTGTACACAGCAACTCAGACACCCAAGATCACCCTGCAGTGTGTGGGAGTCCAGATATTGATCTTCAGGGGCCAGTCAGGGGCAGCCTGAGGGGAGGGTGACAACACTGCCTACCTCCTGTACAGCCACAGCCCAGTCCGACCCTTCCTTTCAGTCACAGAAACCTCCAACTTGGAGATGACCATGCAGAGGATGTGCCAGAGTCAGGAGAAAAAGGGGAACAGAGATGCTCCCATTTGCTAGCCCCAGACAGGATATCGAGTCCAGGAGACTGTAGTGTCTCCATTACAGTTATTCTTTTCTCAGGGCACCTGGAACAACCATCCTGACCTCTCTGAGCATGCTCAGACTCTGTATTGGTGAACACAGCTCTCTGATCCTTTCAGTGGGACAGTGCTGACTACAGAATTGGACGAGGTAACTTGTCTGGCAGTTGGCTCAGTCAGCCACAGTGGTTTTTAGAACCACTTTCCCCATATCTCTTCTCTGCCTGTCACTCACCATCAACAGGGCGCAGAGAGACAAAAGAGGCAGGTAGATGAGGGAAATAAGCTGGGAATGATGGCACATGTCTTTAATGCCAGCACTCAGGAGGCTGAGGTAGGAGGATCACTGTGATTTCGAGGCCTGCCTGAGACTACACAGTGAATTCTAGGTCAGCCTGGGCCTGAGTGAGACCCTACCTCAAAAAAAGGTGGGTGGGGTGGTAATAGGAAGAAAGTGGAAGGTGCTGTCTTGATTGTGGGTAATGAGCCTAGGTGGAAACTGATGCAGGGCCTGGGGTGGTGTGTGCTTCCAGGGGACGGTGCTTGGGGAGAGGCACACCAGGTTCTCAACTGTGCTTCTGTAAACATCAGGGCCCCATAGGGAGACATGTCTACTACCTATCCATAGCCCCGCCCCACCTCCTGAGTGCCTCAATCACCCTAAAGCTTATCCCTAAACATGGTGATGGGCCCTGGAACCTCCTTCACATGGCATCCAACTCCTCATTTTTGACATTGATGCAACTTGGAGGAGGGAAGTGGGGCAGAAGTATGTTGTGCACAGAAGAACACTAAGCTCACAGCCCATCAATCAATGCCCTGACCTTCGTACATCCCCAGTCACCTATTCCTGATTGGTGGCCTGCACACTGCAACACCTCCCCACCCAGCTCCAAGTTTTCCCCATTACTACATCATCCACCCAGTGCAGTAAAGCTGTTCCTCATGTCCTCCTTGTCAATGAAACCATCCTGATTCTGCTCCATGATGGTGAAGTACTGACAGAGACATGAACCCCTGAGCAGCCATGATGATACCTGGTCCAGATGGCCACACACCCTTCCCCAAGGGTGTTCTCCTGACATCTGCTGCCACAAGAACCCCATTTGGGGCTCCTCAAACCCCAGCCCTGTGGTCTACTGTGTCTCAGTGCTTACTGTAATTCAGCATGCTGGGAAGCTCCACACTCAGTCCCTCATTTCATGACCACACCAACCCAGAGAGGGAAGCTGAGGCTCAGGGAAAGGCCTTGCCTGAGGTCACATGACATACACTCAGGTACATTTAGGGGGCAGCAAGTCACATCTCCAGGCAAGGTGACATGCCATGACAGCCATGGAGAATGATGACAACATGTGCAGCCTCTGAGGTCTCCTTGAATAATTTTCTTTTAGAAATATTTTTATTTTATTTCCAGGGAGAGAGAGAATAGTGTAGCAGGATGCACGAGGGTTTCTTGCAACTGTGAGCAAACTCCAGATACACAAACCACTTTGTGCATCTGGTTTACCTGGATATTGGGGAACTGAACCCAGGCCATCAAGCTTTGCAAGCAAGCACCTTAACTGCCATCTCTGCAGCCCTCCTTGGATAATTTTCATGTGTTCTGTTAATCCCTCAAAGTCCTCTCAACCTATTTATACTCCTTGTTATGAGTCTGATTGAACATTGAGAAGGCACTGGAGCAGGCTCCACCTTCTGCTCTCTTCCAGGCTCTGCTTGGTACCCTGGAACCATTGTCACTTTCTCAAGAGGTCAGCCAGAACCAGAGCTAGGACTCAAATCTCAAAGAATCACAATTCTAGCTGATAGCCCAACCCTCTTGGTACCCACAGAAAACTCTGGATAATTAGGGCATTTCTCAATCAAGACAGGAAGTCTTCAGAGTGTCCAACATGCAGGTCTAGGTACCTGCTGCAGGCCCAGTCACTTCATCCCAGTCCAGGCCACTTTTCTCTGTGGCCCAGATGGGCTCATTTCTGACCTTGGGCCCTAGGGAGGGTTTTTTTTTTTTCAGTAATCCTGCCTCACTCTGCTCAGCCAGAATCCTGCCTGTTCAGCTGCTAAAAGTTTCCAGACTGTTCTCAGCAAAATCTTTGGGCTTTTTGTTCTACAAGATCTGTCCATGGACAGGATCTCAGGGTGACTCTTCTTGCCTTCCTGTGTCTCCTACTCACCCTAAACCTGCTTTAAACAGATTTCTCTCCCAATATCTGTTTCTCTCACCCAAGGATGCTTTTTTTGTTAAAAATGTGATAGAGGGGGTGGAGAGATGGTTTACTGGTTAAGGTGCTTGCCTGAAAAGCCTAAAACACAGGTTTGATTACCTCAACCCACCCAAAGTGAGATCCACATAGTGGCACATGTGCCTGGAATTCGTTTGTAGTGGATCAGAGACCTGGAGTGCCTAGTACATTTGTCTGTCTTCTCTCTACCTCTCTCTGCTCGTAAATAAATAAAATTAATGAAAATAAAAAATGTGAGATATGTGTGTGGATGTGTATTTCTATGTTTTCATATGTGCAGTGCATGTGTGTATGCAAGCGTACATGCACACAGGCAGTAGGGATGAAAGACAATTTTGTGTGTTAGTCCCAGGAATGCCATTGGCAGTTTTTGAGATAGTGTCTCTCACTGGCCTGGAACTCACCAAATATGCCAGACTGGCTGGCCACTCAGCCCCAGGGACTCTCCTATCTCATCTCCCCAGTGCTAGGATTACAAGCCTGTGGCACCACACCTGGCTCTTTTATATGGGTTCTGTGGATCAAACTCAGGTCTTTAGGCTTACAAGGCAAACACTACCCAATAAGCATCGTTGCCAAGAACATTTTTTGGGACCAGGTCTTGCTATACATATACCAGGCTGCCTTTGAACCTATGAGGCTCCTGTCTCTGATTCCTGAGTGCTGGGATAACAGGTGAGTGTCACTGTGCCCATCTGCACAGCTCCCCAGCCTTGTTCTCCAAGAAGTCCTCCTGTATCCCAGATCCCTTCCCATCACTACCATTGCCCATGTCCACATCATTCCTCCACATGTCTGCCTCCAAATTTACAGACCTCAAGAGCAAGATCCATTGTGCTCCATGTCTGCCTGGACTTAGCTCTGAGCTGGGATCACCTCAACTTTGTAAGCAGCTGCTCAGAATCCAGGTTTCACCTACACCACACATGAAACTATGCCTCCCATGTCTCTATCCTGACCTCCTGCTTCTAGATTTTTTTACAAAATATCCCGTGTCCAAGAGCCACTTTCCTCCCCACACTGGACATTCACCAAGGGCATTGTCTCCAGAGCACACTGAGGGACTTTCCAATCATCATTCCAGCCCACAGCCTTAAACAGTGAGAGAGGAATGTCTGAGATCAGCACTCTCATCCCAGGAACAATACCTTCCCTGGCCAAGCCCTGTCTAGTTCCCCAGTAGGGGCTTCCCCAAATTCCTCACCTCCACCTAAGCTCCTGTGTGGTCTTCCCAGTCCTTTTCCCTCCCCTTCACTTCCCTCAGGCTCCTGGGCCTGGTAGGAGCAGCAGCGCCCAGCTACTTGTAATTAACCTTTACTGGGTGCTTTGTCTCTGCTATTCCTTTGAAAGGGGGCTGACAGGGCAGCCAAGGCCATGACACTAGGATGCTGTAAAGCTTCTGTACTATTTATAAATCCCTTCAGACATCATAAAGATAGGAACTTCCCTGTGGGGTTCATCTCTTGTAATTATACATATAATGTAAATATACAATGTAAATATACATTCCACATTGTTATGGATGCACTTCTGTTGGTGAGATATTTTACCTAATCTCAGGGCTGCTTTCCATCTCATCACTCTCACACACACACACACACACACACACACACACACACACACACACACACACACACTCCCTTCTCCATCCCAGCTTTTCATGTCTATCTTGTGCCTTTTCCTGTGCCAGAACTTTGCAGGGAGGAAGGCAATATTTTGACTGCACAGAGGAGACATAAGATGGAGTCCTCACCAGGCCTTGAGCTCACAGAAAGCCAGAGGTAAAGTGTGAAAGGGAAGAAAGAGAAAGAAAGAAGAAAAAGAAGAAAAGGGGGAAAGGGAAGAGAAGAAAGGAAGGAAGAAAATGAGTGATAAAGGGAGAAGAATAGAAAGGAAGGGAGAAAAGGGGGGAAAAGGTTAAAAGTGGCAGGATGGAAGGTTGAAAAAGAGGGGAGAAGAGACACATGAAAGGAAGTAGAGAAATGAAAGTAGGACTAAGGGAGAGAAGAAAATGGGAGAAAAAAGAGGAAAATGGAGAAGAATAGAAGAGGAAGGAAGGAACAACGGAAGGACAAGGGAAGGAGGGCAGGACTGCAGATCCCTGGCCTGAGCACAGTCAATCCCTGTGGACTGACCATAGTGTTTCATGCACACACAGTAGGCCTTATGGGATCTTCTGGCCCCACAAATCACACCATCACACCAGGCCTCCTCAGGCCCCAGGAGTCCTGCACATGTTCTCTGGGTATCCTGTGAGCTGCAAAGCTTCTTTTTTTATTATAGCTGCACCCTAGGTACCAGGAACCCCTGCATCTGCTCTCTGGGTATGTGCAGGGTGGGACACAAGCTCTGTGAACTGCAAAGTCCCTGCTTCAGCACAGCTGCACCCCAGTGTCCATCAAAAGACACAGCTCTCACCTCAAAGGCGATTAGACATAGTTTAGTCTAGGGCCAAATGTGAGTGACCATGGCCCAGGAACACAGATTTATGTTACCCAAAATTCCCTGTCCAAATGTTTTAACAGTTTCATGAAGTTTTCATAGTTACATAAGTCAGCTCATAAATCAAGGCACTGTTCAAATACATTGGTTGACCATCAGGTAGGCAGGTTTTAGCAAAGCAGGGGAATCTCCACCATAGGCTTCACATGCTATCTGATGACATTTTTAAACCTTGGCTTGGTGGAAGCTGGTGGTCTGTCAGTTCACACAGCTGCACCTCAGGTCTCAGGAGCCCCTGCATCTGCTCTCTGAGTGTTTGGGGGGAGAGGCACAAGCTCTATTGGCTGCAAAGTCCCTGCTCCAATACAGCTGCAGCCCACTCTTCTTCTGCCAGCCGCCCTCCTCTCCTGACCCGTGGGCGGCTCCAGCCTCCCCCGCATTGTAGGCAGGTGGAACTGCCCGTGACGTCACAATGCTGCGCCTCACCCAGAGCGTCCTTAGCGCAGTTATAAACTTTCAAAAGGCGGGAGCAGCGGAGTTCATTCTCCTGAGCCTCTCTCCAGCAGCTCAGCGGGGCAGAGGAGGTGGCTGTGGTGGTGGCGGTGGCGGTGTTGTGTCTGTGTGCCAGGGAAACCGCTCAGCAGATTGTAAACTGAAAGGCGGGTCGGCGTGAGCAGTGCGGAGGAAGCAGCGGAGTTCATTTTCCGGAGCCTCCATCCTGCGGGATGGCGGAGGAGGCGGCCATGGCGAGAGTCTGGGGCGAGTGAGAGCGATCGGCAGCAGGTAGGAGGATCGCGCTGGGCTGAGGGGTCACGGGGCTCCCCGGGAGGTGCTGTGAGAAAGCCAGGCAAAGGGCTGGCTGGGCCCACACCCAGCTCCAGCGCACCGCCATGGAACATGAGCCAAGTCCACACACACAACACACACACACACACACACACACACACACACACACACACGCATACATGCATACATCCCCCTCCCAAAACATCTGGGTGTGGTGCACTACCACTCAGTGGGAGGCTGAGGTAGAGCTTCAAGGGTTGAGGGAAAGTCTGGACTATATAGAGCCTGTCTCAAAACAGAAGAGCAAAAAGGAAAGGAGGGAGATAAAGGGAGGAAGGGAAGGAAAGAGGAAAGGGAGACAGGGGAGGGAAAATGGGGGCAAAGGAAAGAGGAAAAAGGAGAAAGGGAGACAAATGGGAAGAAGAAAGAAAAGGAGGGAAGGAAGGTAGAAAAAAAGGGGGAAGGGTGAAAAATAGAGAAAGGAAGGAATGATGGGAAGGAAAAAGGAAAAAAAAAAGAAAGGAAAGAAGGAAAGAAAAAGAGGGGAAAGGGGAGGAGAATAAAAGGAAGGAAGGAAAAGGGGGAAATAAGAATGGAAAGAAGGAAGGAGAGAGTGAGAGAGGGAAACAAGGAAGCATGGAGAGAGGAAAGGAAGGAAGGAGCAGAGTGGGAGAGAAAGAAGGAAGGGGAGAAAAGAGGGGAAATGGAAGACAAGAAAGGGAGGAAGAAAGGAAGGAAGAGCAAGGGAAGCAGGGCAGGGCTGCAGAACCCAGGCCTGAGTGTGGTCAACCCCTGTGGGTTGACCATAGTGTTGTCAGGCACACACAGTGGGCCTGTGGAATCTTCTGGCCAGGAGTCCCCTTATCCCATGAGGCCTCCTCAGGCCCCAGGAGTCCTGCATCTGCTCTATGGGTAGGTGGGAGGAAAAATCCCTGTGAGCTGCAAAGTTTCTTCTTCAGTACAGCTGCATCTCACTCCCCTCTGCAAGCCGCCCTCCTGTCAGGAATGGTGGATGGCTCTGCCCCCCCCCATGCCCAGGCAGGTGGAACAGCCCATGACATCACAGTGCTGCAGCTCTGCTAGAGCATGGGGAAATTGTAAACTTAAAGGCAGGGAGGTGCAAATGGTGAGAGGAAGTAGCACAGTTCATTTTCCTGATCCTCTGTCTGGTGAGATGGTGGTGGAGGAGGTGACCATGGTGATCTGCTTGCAAGTCAGACCTCTCTGCATCAGGTAGGGGTCAGTCAGGCCAAGAGAGGGCCACATGGACTCCCTGGTGGCACTGTGAGGACCCCTGGTGATAGGCCTGGCTTCAGACCAAAGCCAGCGTGCCACCCACAAGTGTCTTCACCTCTTCATGTCGATTTTCTAACCTCAGTGTGGTGTGCTTACAGACATTGCCTTCATTTTCCTGTGTATATGGACAGAAAGTAAAAACCAACAGTGTTAGGTACTAAATGCTAGAAGGAAAAGCAGGAAGGGGAATAAGCGAAGTCTTGGCTTTACTAGCCTTTGTCCTTAACCCAAAATTTTAAAAGCCTTTGGGGTGTAAGAAACAAATATCCAACACTACTGAGTGTGATTAATTAAACTGAGAATGTCCTAAGTTTAATAAGCTCACACTAATTTGGGAAAAGGTGTTTACCTAAGGCACCATGGTGATAGGCAGGTAGAGATTGTTGGAGAGTCACTAGACCTGTGAAGAAATGACAGTTTGGGAGGGGCAGGCTGGTGTCAGGAAAAACTTGACACTTCATGACTAGGTTAGTTACTGAATGGAAAGGAAGCTCAGAGTATTCCAGGAACAGAGATGCCTAACCTGTTAGTTGGATGAGATCTTCAGATTGGTTGGTTAATGTGATAATTAGTGTGTATATAGGAATTTAGAAGATGCCATTAAAGAGAGAAGTGATGTGATTCAAGTATCTTCTGTGTGAATTAGCATGTGCATGCCCCAGAGTACATGTGAGGTCTGAGGACAACTTCCACTTTGCTTGACACAGGGTTTCACTTGTTTTACTGGGTGTGCTGTCTGTCTGTTTTATCTGCTTCATGGGCACCATTCTCACTGGCCTGCAAACTTCTGGTTCTCCTGCCTCCACTTCTCATTGCTTTGGAGTGGGTATGCTGTGTGCACGTGCCTTTATGTGGATGGTGGGGAATTGAACAGGAGCTTTAAAGTTTGCAAGGAAATACCTTTAACAATCTCCTTAGATCCTTCATTTGATATGTGGGTGTGAGATGTACTGACCTTCCTGAAATGGCACATATCAAACCTCCCTGAACAAGGATGTTTTCTGTGATATAGTAAACAAGGTGGCCTGAATCACGCAGCCCAAATATGAGGCAACAGGCAGGGTGCCCTAGGACCTACATGAAGATCAAATGCATGATGTGGCTTCACAGCCCCCTGGAGAGGAGAAAGAAGACAGTCGGTGGGTAGGGCTCCAAAGATAAACAAACCCATCACCCCATTTCTCACAGTGAGGACATGCTGAGAAGCTGGGGCCTGGGTTTATACTCTTGAGATGGCACTTTGAGTTAGCAATAGGATCTGCAAAGACAAGACTAGACATGGAGTGTGTGGAATTCAGACCACCAGGATAGAAGTAGGTGGGTGTGGGCTTCCTTATAGGGAGGAGAGGCACATGCCTTGTGCAGGATGAGTGACCATTCTCAACCCACCTTCCCCATTCTGGAAATTGGGGCTGGGTTGGTTCTCAGAACTGTGTCTGGTCATCATGGTGATGGGGAGGAAGGAGTAACCAGGTGGAGAAGCAGGGAGCCAGCTCACACTGCTTGAGAAGCAGGGACAATGCTCAGGGCTCTGATGCATCTATCTCTTGAGGGTCTAATGCATGAGACATTGGCTTTGTGTATGAAGTCTGTGTTCCATCATTTCCCTCTCACCCCACTGACTGGTGACTTCACAATACCCTGACTTTTCTTCCCACAGCTGTCATCTGTACCAGTCACTGTGTGTTTCTGAAACCAGAATTCAGTCCTTGATACTTGTACTTTCAGAGACAAGTGAGCAAAGACAGGAATTCAACTTTAAATCTGTGCTGTATTGAGAGAGGTGGAAATTTTGGATAAGAAAGGATTCTTAGAGATATCTTATATTTCATCTATAGCTAACAGTAAATATAGGAGGGGAAAGAAAGGCAATCATTTCATTTTTTTGGGGGGTCAAGTAATTAGTCATGACTCTGAGATTTAAGGTGTTAATGGTTCTCTATGTCTCCTTGTGGACCTATGGACTCTTCTCTCCATGTAGTGAGGGTTTCATATACACCAAAGCCAGTACTGTAGCTTTTTCATTCCTCTGAATCTCTGTTTAGATCAAAAGTTTATCTAAAACATGTCTCTATTTTCCTTTATTATTATTATGATGTGAGAAAGTGGGTAGTCCAACCCACTCTGAGCCCTGATATTCTTCTACACTGTGACCTGTGTTTTCTTGCCCGTTTCATCACATTGAGGCTCGGACCTGTCTTTCAGTTGTTCACTTGGTGGCCACTTGCAGTTGTTCAGCTGCTTCCCTGACAGAATTAAACCAAATTCACAGCATGTCTCCAATTTCCATGTTGCCCCTGTGCTTCTCCCTGAACTGGTCTGGTAATACCAGAAAAATGGTACAAACTGTGTTGCTGGTGTTGATCTCAGGAAGAATGAGTTTGTTTTAACCATTCAATGATATTTTGTGATGTCAGGGGTCATTTTTATTATTTAATTGTGGGTAGGGCATACAGTGCTACACCTGACCTTGTGGGTGGGTACAGGGATGTTGCTGAGCACCCTGCAGTTTGCATGTCATTTTCAAAAGTAAGTGTATCTGACTCGAACTGTCAGTAGGGTGATGAGAATGTCAAGTGCAGTGGTATGGACATGTGAAAGAACCTGAAACTCTCAGGGGAGAACTGGAGCTGATTTTTTGTTATTGTTGTTGTTTTTTTTTTCGAGGTAGGGTTTCACTCTGGTCCAGGTTGACCTGGAATTAACTATGTAGTCTCAGGGAGCCCTCAAACTCATGGCAATCCCCTACCTCTGCCTCCCAAGTGCTGGGATTAAAGACATGCACCACCACACACCCGGCTCTGGAGCTGATTTTTTTCATTTTCATTTTTTTTTTTTTAAATCTGTGGCATTGGGATGTCAATCCCCAGTTATTACCTCAAGTGCATAATGAATACTTTATTCTGAGACAAATCTGAGAGGTCATGGCCTGGGAACAGGTCTAGGTTACATGAAATATGATGTTTCAACATGGTAAAAGTTTCAGAATTTTTGGTTCATTTCTTAAGCCTGGTCTCACTCTAGCCTGGCTGACCTGGAACTCAATCTGTCAACCAAGATAGCCTTAAACTCACGGTGATCCTCCTAGTTTAGCCTCTTTTTGTACTGGCAGTAAAAATGTGGGCCACCCTGCGTGACTCATGGAATACTTATGGTAATAGAACGAAAAGTTATAAATCTAGGCATTTTAAGTACATTCATGGAAACATCAAGGAGGAGTTTTCAAAGCAGAGAAGTCTCTGCTAGAGGCCTCAGGTGTTTTGTGATGCCATCCTTAGCCTATGGGTTGGTGGAAACTAAGATGTTTGTTTGAACATTCCAATAAGAATTTTACCTGATAGTAATGGCAATGTTAGATCAAGTGGTGAGGTAGACTATAAGTACTATTTATGGGACTGAAGGTAACCCAACAAAATTAGGTTATAAACCTGTAACAGTCAGCTTTCTACTACCACAGACTTTCTATACATTCAATCAGCTATGTAGTATGGTTAACTCAGGAATTACTTTTTTTCCCCATGGGAACTTGTTCATGAATCCAGAGCCTCACACATCCCAGGTAAACAATGAATCCACCACTGATCCACACCTCCAGCCTGGATACACCATTTCAATGGATGAACTAGCAAAATGTGTGGGAATGGTGAATGTGAACAAGGCTATAGAATAGCGTGTGCCAAATTAATAAGGGAGCTAAGATGGTGTGTCATAATAACTCAGGTTGTCTGGGCATGGTTATAGTAAAGAGGAGAGGGAGACCATTGCATGAAATAGAGAATGCATGGGGAACAGATGGGGGTGTGTGTGTGTGTGTGTGTGTGTGTGTGTGTGTGTGTGTGTGTGTGTTGCTAAGGATCAAACACAGGGTCTTGCACAAACCAGGCAAGTGATCTGTCAAGGGGACAAATGTTAACAACTGCCCTGTTTCAGTTACCCTCAGAGGTGCCTCATGAGCACATACATGTTCAAACCTGCCATCCAGTGGAAAGTGCAGAGCTAGCATATATGTTTCAGAGACATAAACATGTTACTGTCTTTTGAGACCCTGGGTGTGGATAAGGTGATCTAGAGGGAATGCAGACAAAGAAGTGAGTGCAGTGAACCTGGCTTGGTGGCACATGCCTGTAAACTCAGTACATATGTTGAACATTTTATCTCATGTCTCCACCTGTCAAGTACTGAGTTCACAGGTATGTGCCACCACACCAGGTCACTTTGAGTCCAGCCTGGGTTATGGAAGACACTATTTCAAAATCAAACAAAGAAAAACCACACAGAGAACAAGGAGTGTATGGAGGGCAAGGCCAGGGCAGCAGAGCATGAGTAGGCTTCATGGAAACTGCACAGGCTCGTTTGTGCTGATCAGGTACTTTTCAGTTATCCATGCGCCTGTAAATATCTCCTCATCCACATTCCTCTAAATAACCCAAATAAACTCACTGACTCACTGGGCTGGACTTGAATGGCATTGTTTATTTCGTCTGTCATTGGCACCTTATTTGGGGTGAATAAATATTTGTTCACATCTCTGCCTCCATGCACTCTCTCCCCAGAAGGCAAAGCAGTTTTACTCTTATTTGGAGCTAAATTGGAGTAACTGTCAGTGCTTGTGCTCTGTTCCTGGCTATCAAACCCAGGGTCCAGTGTGTGCTAAGCAAGTTCTTTTGCACTGAGCTACACCATTGGTGCTTTTTATTTTTACTTAGAGGTGAGGTTGCATTATGGCCTCCAACTCAGGATGCTCCTGCCTCAGTCTTCTCAATTGGAATTATATGGGTGCACAGTGATGCTCTTCTCCCTCTGACATATACTCTTTTTTTTTTTGTTTTTCGAGGTAGGGTTTCACTCTGGCCCAGGCTGACCTGGAATCAACTTTAAAAATATTCCATTTGCTGGGATTAAAGGCATGCACCACCATGCCTGGCCATATACTCTTTTTTAAAAAAAAAAATTATTTACAAGGAGAGAGAAAGGGAATGGGCATGCCAGGGCATGTAGCCACTGCAGATGAACTCCAGATGCATGTTCTCTTTTGTGTATCTGGCTTTATATGGGTACAGGAGAATTGAACCTGAGTTGTTAGGTTTGTCAGGCAAGTGCATTTACCACTGAACCATCTCTCCAGCCCCAATACATATATTAATTTTTTTCTTTATTTATTTGTGAGGGGGGAGAATTGGCACACCAGGGTCTATAGCCACTGCAAATGAATGCCTCCAGATGCATGCACCTCTGGGGTTTTTGATTCAGGGGTCCCTAATAAACTTTGGTGTTCAGACTGCTAGGTTCCCAGCTGATGGATATTTGGAAATTAAAGCCCCTTGGAGGCAGTGTATTGTTGGGGACAGGCCTATGGGTATTATAGCCAGTTTCCCACTGCCAGTGTTTGGCACACTCTTCTGTTGCTGTTGTCCATCTGATGTTGGTCAGTAGGTGTTGTCCATATTTCCTCATGCTGTCATTTTTCCTCTGCTATCATGGAGCTTGCCCTTCAGTTTGTAAGCCAAAGTAAAGTCTTTTTTTTTCCTACAAGTTGCTCTTGGTCAGGTGCTTTCTGCCAGCAATACAAACCTGACTAAAACAGCCGCCTTGTGTACCTGGCTTATGTGGCTTATTGGGGAAATGAACCTGGGTCCTTAGGCTTCACAGGAAAGCACCTTAATTGGTAAGCCATCTCTCCATCCCCATTACATATATTCTCATAGATGATGGTGGCTAGCCATTGAATGTGATGTTTAGGTGTTTATGTAATTTAGTTATGTCAGTATGTTAAAAACACACATAATATCAAACTTATCCTTTAAATCATTTTAGAAACTTCTGGAGCTTGAAATATATAAGCATCACAACCATCTATCTCCTGAGCTTTTTTAAGCTTCTCAAAAAGGAACATGCCTTGACCATGTAGGATTTGACAATATAATCTGTATACAATCATCCTTGCTTTAACAGGTCAGGAAGGTTTGGGATGTGGCTCAGTTGGTAGAGTGCTTGACTAGCATGCACGAAGCCCATGTGATGGTGCTTCCCACAGTTAGGTGGGTTCTCTCATGTGGTATTATGCTCTTCCCTGCTGCAGTTCTCACTCCTCTTTATTGGCCAGAGCAGAAAACCGTATCCCACTCCATCATTCATTCCCATGTTCTCATTTTGAACTGGATTCTCTTGAAAGATAGGCGCTTTTCCATGAGCCCAGGGGGTCTCTGATCTGTGCTCCCCTTCAGGGGCCTGCAGTTACAGGTTTTCTTGGATTTCCCCAGCTGTTTATGTGGGATCTGGTGATTCAAACATGAACTGTTTAGGCCCTCCTGTATCCACATATTTGCAGAGAAAGTGCACATAATCTCTAAGCTACCTCTTCACTCCTCATACTTAAACTGTATATAAATCCTGGGGTGGGGCTTTGTGAGCCCTGTCATCTAGTTACAGTAACTGAATCCATGAAGAGGTGGAGAGCTGTGTGAACCTCCTCTCCTCCATGGTGGCAAGTTACAGGCCACAGTCATTGAAAGTTCAAAGGACAGTGGTTTCCCTTGTATGGAGGACAGCTGTCCACAGTAAGGTTTTCTCCAAGTTTCACTCCTCTCTCACCCCTTTATCACTTTTTTTTCTCATCTCTACTTTTAGCTGTCAGCCTGAATTACATCACTTCACAAACAATTCTTTGAACTTATTTTGAATGATTTCCTCTATTTCTTTTTTCTCTTGTCTCAAGAATAGGCACCTTTGAAAGTTTCTTCTGGTCATTTCCAGAGAACATCCTTACACCTTCTCATTGACTGTCATTAACTTAGACCCTTTCTGCCCAGTCCTCAGCTTCTGCCACTGTGCAGAATCCTTCCCTTCTGCATGAAACAGGCTCTCACCTGTCATGGCCACAGTTCTTCACAGAGGAGCTCCTTGAAAGAGTTAGGCCTCTTCACCGCTGCCTCCCTTCCTGCCTCCAATTCCCTTCACCTCCCACACACTGATGTTGGGACCCACATGCCATTCAGTGGAATGGGGCATTGCTTTTGCAAAGCAAGCAGAATTTTGGGGTGTTTTGTTTATCATTTATTTATTTTTTTTTATTTTTTTATTTTTAGAGGTAGGGTCTCGGTCTAGCCCAGGTTGACCTGGAATTCACTATGTAGTTTCAGGTGGCCTCAAACTCACAGCGATCCTCCTACCTCTGCCTCCTGAGTACTGGGATTAAAGGCATGCACCACCACACCCGGCTTCTTTATCATTTCTTTTTGAGACAGAGTATCAAGTAGCTCAGTCTGCCTCAACCTCACTATGTAGCCAACGATGGCCTTGATCTTTATTTTCTATTTATTTATTTATTTATTTATTTATTTGTTTATAAGAAAGGATGGGGGAGGAGGGAGAGATATAGAAAGAATATGGGTGAATGGTGCACTAGTGCCTCTTGCCACTGCAAATGAACACCATATACATGTGCCACCTTGTGCATTTGGCTTTATGTGGGTCCTGGGGATTGAATCTGGGTCATTTGGCTTTGCAGGCAAGTACCTTAACTGCTAAGCCATGTCTCCAACCCTGCCTTGAACTTTTCTTGCTCCTGTTATCACTTCCTTATTGCTGGGATTAGAGGCAAGTAACAGAACTTCTTGTTTATGTAATTATAGGTATTGAACTCAAGGCTCATCCATGTTAGGCAAGCCCTCTATGGACTGACCACAGCCTCAGCCCTGTTTGATTCTTTTTGTTTTCCGTTTAAGTGATTTACCTCATCCTGATTTAATTCTGGTAGGTCATGTAGGTCAAGAAAATCATACATTTATTTCAGATTTAGGTGTGGTTTCTCCTTTGTGCTTGGGATGCCCTGAATGTCTGATGTCTGCTGTCTGGTTTCCCTCCCTTTTGTTTTCCTTTTCACTGTCATTCCTGTAAGAAGGACAGGGGCAAGAAGCAGATTAATATGGGTGACTTGTCATGAGCATGGGGTTGTAAGGAGTGTTAAAGTACATCATTTTTACAGAATTGACTTCCTGTTTGATGAGTCGAAGTAGACCGTTGAGCAGACAGGGAGTTATGCTTATGATGAGAAGAATACTTATCTAAGGACTCAGTAAAGAGAAAAACCATGGAAACCATTTTCCTAAACCCGACCAAAAGTTGCTCTCATGGATTTTGTTAACCTCTTCTTTTATTTTGTCTATGTGTTGTTGAATAATATTGGAGTTGTTTGTAATATTGAAGCAACACATTGCAGGGAATTGCTGACAGCTAATATGATGCTTCAATAACAAAAAATCAATAATGTCTCTATTTTGTAACATTGAGGTTCAAAGTTCTTTCCTTTCTTGGTTAATTTCTGACAGAACTAATGTGGTAAGATCAGCAGCTTTGCTAAAGATGCAGGCCAACTTAGACACTTCCCTTTGTATCCCTACCACAAGGCCTGGAATGAGCAGGATAAATGCTGTTGTGACTGCTACCTACCTGTGACCTAAACTAAAGTACATATTAACTATCCTAAACATCACATTCAAGGACTAGCCACCATCATATACATAAAAATATATGTAATGTGACTGGAGAGATGGCTTCCGATTAAAGTGCTTTCCTGTGAAGCCTAAGGACCCAGGTTCATTTCCCCAATACCCACATAAGCCAGGTACACAAGGTGGCTGTTTTAGTCAGGTTCGCATTGCTGACAGAAAGCACCTGACCAAGAGCAGCTTGTAGGGGAAAAAAAGAGTTTACTTTGGCCTACCAACTTGAGGGGATGCTCCATGATGGCAGGGGAAAAAAATGACAGAATGAGGAAAGATGGACAACACCTACTGGCCAACATCAGATGGACAACAGCAACAGGAGAGTGTGCCAAGCACCGGCAAGGGGAAACTGGCTGTAATACCAATAACCCCGCCCCCAATAATACACTGCCTCCAGGGGGCTTTAATTTCCAAATCTCCATCAGCTGGGGACCTACCCTTCAGAACACCTAAGTTTATGAGGGACACCTGAATCAAACCACCCCAGAGGTGCATGCATCTGGAGACATTCATTTGCTGTGGCTAAAGACCCTGGTGTACCCATTCTCTCTCCCCCCTCATAAATAAAATGTTTTTTTAAATTATATGTATTGGGGGGCAGTGATGGTTCAGTGGTAAAGGCACTTGCCTGCATAGGCTAACATTGCAGGTTCAAGTCCCCTGTACCCATATAAAGTGAGATGCACAAAAGAGCACACGCATGCATCTGGCGTTCATGTGCAGTGGCTACAAGCCCTGGCAGGGCCATTCCCTTCCTCTTTCCTTGTAAATAATTTTTTTTTAAAGGATATGTCAGAGAGAGATGAGCACCATGGTGCACACCTGTAATTCCCATAGAGAAGGCTGAGGCAGGAGCATCCTGAGTTGGAGGCAAGCCAGTGATACATAATGCAACCTCACCTCTAAGTAAAAATAAAAAACACCGAAGGTGTAGCTCAGTGCAAAAGAACTTGCTTAGCACACACTAGACCCTGGGTTTGATAGCCAGGAACTGAGGATAAGACTGACAGTTACTCCAATTTAGCTCCAAATAAGAGTAAAAACGCTTTGCCTTCTGGTGAGAGTGGATGTAGACCAGCAGCACAAGACTGGATGTGTACACAGAACATGAAGCGTTCTGACATTATTACTCCCTGCACACGGGGCTCAGCTGTGATGGAGACCAAGTTGTGCACCAAGCGCTGCAGGCAAGAAAGACAAGGGAATAGTCTCCTCCTCTCCTTAGTCCTGGGCAATGTCTTGTAAAAATATACACATCTCCATAGCACAACCAAACTATCATTTTTTCAACTTCTGCAGAGATGTGAACAAATATTTATTCACCCCAAATAAGGTTCCAATGACAGATCAAAGAAATAACACAATTCAAGTCCAGCCCTGTGATTATATTATGGTTATTTAGAGGAATATGGATGAGGGGATATTTACAGACACATGGATGACTGAAAAGTACCTGCATCGGTAAAAGTTCCACCTCCCATGGGTGACAACTCATGAAAGCTGTATCCCTGGAGATGCTTGTAAAGGTGAAGGGGGCTTGACCATTTGGAATGTCTCCTCTTCCCAGATATTGTTACTATTTATTTAACCTTGTGGAGGGAGCTTGTAAAGCTTGTGAATTTTAGTACCTTTCTGAGATCATCAAGTTTTGTCCCCTTCCTGAGCATGGTTTCTCTAACTTCCTGAGTCTTACAGAGATTCCTGTGTGGTGGGGAGGAGCACTCTGAAATGCTGTTTTGGGGTACACATAGTCACTACACCCATGAATTCATAGCAGCTTAAATTTCCTGCCAAGATTGAGCCTGTTAATACATCACCTTCATGAGGGAAGGATACATGTGACTCCACACCTCTAGAGAAGCTGATTGCACCTAATGATTTCTGGGAAAGGGGAGTCATGTTCATCAGTTGTGTACCTACTGGTAAGTTGCCCATCCTGTTAAATCACCGTGCTCATGCAAGAAACCCTAATTTAACTGAGTGGGGTTAAAGAAAAAAGTAATAATGCATACCTGCAACCCCACTTAGGAGCGTCCCTAATGGAATGGGAGCAGGGACGAGGGAAAAGAGGGCACCAACACATGATCATCTACACAAAACATGTGTTAATAATAATAATAAACAAGTTTTAAAAAGGAACAAAAATAAGATGGAGAGTCATAGGCATGAAGAAGTGTGTTAATGAAAGGTGGAGACAGGTAGGATCGTGGATTTTCTAGGCTTAAAATCAAAATACGTTATAAACATGTAATATAATATCAAACTGTGGACCAGAGGGATGGCATCGTGGTTAAGGCACTTGCTTGCAAAGCCAAAGAATCCAGGTTCTATTGCCCAGGACCCACATAGGCCAAATGCACAAGGTGGTGCATGCATCTGGAGTTCATTCACATAGCTGGGAGCCCTGGTGTGCCCATTTTTTGCCCTCCATTTCACGCTCTCCCTTTCTCTCTATATCTCTCTCAAATAAATTAATTATAAAATATTTATAGAAAAATATCAAAACAGGAAAAAAATTAGTGAAAAAAAAAAAAACAGTTGAAGAAGAGGATTGTTGCATGAAAAAATGAAAAGTGTCCAAATGGCCAGAAGAGATAAGAACAGCTGCCTGCAAAGAGGGGCGTGCTCAGCACTCATGGGCCTCTGCAGTGTCCATGGAGCCCACTCAGGCTCTGCTGCCCTGACCTTGCCCTCCATACACTACTTGTTCTCTGTGTGGTTTTTCTTTGTTTGGTTTTGAAATATGGTCTCATATAACCCAGGCTGTACTCAAAGAAACCCAGCTTGATGTCACATGCCTGTAAACTCAGTACTCAGCAGGTGGAGGCATGAGATAAAATGTTCAACATATGTACTGAGTTTACAGGTATGTGCCACCAAGCCAGGTTCACTGCACTCACTTCTTTGTCTGCATTCCCTCTAGATCACCTTATCCACAGCCAGGGTCTCAAAAGACAGAAACATGTTGAAGTCTCTGAACCATATATGCTGTCTCTGCCCTTTCCACTGGATGACAGGTTTGAACATGTATGTGCTCATGAGGCACCTCTGAGGGTAACTGAAACAGGGCAGTTGTTAACACTTGTCCCCTTGACAGATCACTTGCCTGGTTTGTGCAAAGCCTTGTTTCTGATCCTTAGCAACACACAGACACAGACACAGACACACACACACACACACACACACACACACACACACACCCCACACACACATCTGTTCTCCATGCATTCTCTATTCCATGTAAAGGTCTCCATCCCTTCTTTACAATATTCATTTCCAGACAACCTGAGTTATTATTATGAAGCACCATCTTAGCTCCCCTAACAGTTTGGCACATACTTCTCTGTAGCTTTGTTCACCCTCACTATTCACACACATGTTGCTAGTTCAGCCATTGAAATGGTGTATCCAGGCTGGAGGTGTGGCTCAGTGGTGGATCCATTGTTTACCTGGGATGTGTGAAGCTCTGGGTTCATGAACAAGTTCCTAGAAAAAAAAAAGTAATGCCTGAGTTAACCATACTACATAGCTGATTGAATGTATAGAAAGTCTGTGGTAGTAGAAAGCTGTCTGTTACAGGTTTATAACCTAGTTTTGTTGGGTTACCTTTAGTCCCATAAATAGTACTTATAGTCTACCTCACCACTTGATCTAACATTGCCATTACTATCAGGCAAAATTCTTATTGGAATGTTCGAACAAACATCTGAGTTTCCACCACCCATAGGCTAAGGATGGCATCACAAAACACCTCAGGCCTCTAGCAGAGACTTCTCTGCTTTGAAAACTCCTCCTTGATGTTTCCATGAATGTACTTAAAATGCCTAGATTTATAACTTTTTCATTCTATTACTATAAATATTCTGTGAGTCAGGTAGGGGGCCCACATTTTTACTCCCAGTACAAAAAGAGGCTAAAGTAGGAAGATCCCTGTGAGTGTGAGGCTATGTTGGTTGACAGATTGAGTTCCAGGTCAGCCAGGCTAGAGTGAGACCAGGCCTAAGAAATGAAACCAAAAATTCTGACAATTTTACCATGTTGAAACTTCATATTTCATGTAACCTAGACATTCAATAACTAACCTAGTCTTCCATTCATGAAGTGTCAGGATTTTCCTGACACCAGCCTGCCCCTCCATCTCTTCACAGGTCTAGTGACTCTCTAACAATCTCTACCTGCCTATCACCACGGTACCTTACATAAACACCTTTTCCCAAACTAGAGTCAGTGTATTAAACTTAGTACATTCTCACTTTTCTTAATCACATCCAGTAGTGTTGGATATTCATTTCTCACATCCCAAAGGCTCTTAAAATTTTGGGTTAAGGCCAGAGGCTAGTAAAGCCAAGACCTCACTTAATTCCTCTTCCTGCTTTTCCTTCTAGTATTTAGTACCTAACACTGTTGGTTTTCACTTTCTGTCCATATACACAGGAAAATGAATGCAATGTCTGTAAGCACACCACACTGAGATTAGAAAATCGACATGGACAGGTGAAGACACTTGTGGGTGGCATGCTGAAACTGGGTCCTTGCAGTGCCACCAGGAGCTCAGGTGGCCCCTCTACTTGGCCTGACCCCCCTACTTGATGTGGACATGTCTGAATTGCAAGCATATCACCATGGTCACCTCCTCCACCACCATCTCACCAGACAGAGGATCAGGAAAATGAACTCTGCTGCTTCCTCCTCACCATTTGCACCTCCCTGCCTTTAAGGTTACAATTTCCCCCATGCTCTGGTAGAGCTGCAGTACTGTGATGTCATGGGCTGTTCCACCTGCCTGGACATGGGAGGGGGGCAGAGCCATCCACCATTCCTGACAGCAGGGCGGCTTGCAGAGGGGAGTGGGATGCAGCTGTACTGAAGCAGAAACTTTGCAGCTCACAGGGATCTTTCCTCCCATCTACCCATAGAGCAGACACAGGACTCCTGTGGTGTGAGGAGGCCTCATGGAAAAGGCGACTCCTGGCCGGAAGATCCCGCAGGCCCACTGTGTGTGCCTGACAACACTATGGTCAACCCATACTCAGGTCTGGGTTCTGCAACCCTGCCCTGCTTCCCTTGCTCTTCCTTCTTCTTCCCTTTCTTGTCTTCCATTTCCACTCTTTTCTCTCCCTCCTTCTCCTCCACTCTGTTCTTTCCTTCCATTCCTCTCTCCCTTCTTCCTTATTTCCCCCCTCACTCCCTCATTCTTTCTTTTTTAAAAAATATTTTATTTATTTATTTATTTGAGAGAGAAAGAGGCAGATAGAGAGAAAGAGAGAATGGGCACACCAGGGCCTCTAGCCACCAGAAACGAACTCCAGACGCATGTGCCCCCTTGTGCATCTGGTTTACATGGGTCCTGGGGAATTGAACCAGGGTCCTTAGGCTTCACAGGCAAATGCCTTAACCGCTAAGCCATTTCCCCAGCCCCTCATTCTTTCTTTCCATTCTTCTCATTTCCCCTCTTTTTCCTTCCTTCTTTCCTTTCTTCTCCTCTTTTTACTCCTGTTTACTTCCCACCTCCATCCCTTCCCTCTATTTTTCCCCCTTTCCCCGTTTTTTCTACATTCCTTCCCTTTTTCCTTCTTCTTCCCATTCGTCTCCCTTTCTCTCTTTCCTTTGCACCCTTTTTCCCTCCCTGTCTCCCTTTCCTCTTTCCTTCCGTTCCTCTCTTTATCTCCCTCTCCTCTCCTCTCCTCTTCTTTCTTTCTTTCTTTTCTTTTTTTTTTTTTTTGAAGTAGAGTCTCACTCTACCTCAGGCTGACCTGGAATTCATTGTGTATTCTCAGGGTGGCCTTGAACCCACAGCGATCTTCCTACCTCTGCCTCCCAGGTGCTGGGATTTAAGGTGGGCATCACCACGCCCAACTTTCCTTTCCTTTTTGCTCTTCTGTTTTGAGACAATCTCTATGTAGTCCAGACTTGCCCTCAAACCTCGATGCTCCTACCTCTGCCTCCCACTGGGGTTACAGTAGCGCACCAGGGCTAGATTTTTTTGGGGGGGCATGTTTGCGCCCGCGTACATGAGTGCCTGCGTGCAGCGTGTGTGTGTGTGTGTGTGTGTGTGTGTGTGTGTGTGTGTGTGTGTGTGATTTGTGTGGATGTGGACTCATGTTCCAGGGCGGTGAGCTGGAGCTGCGTGTGGGCCCAGCCACCCCTTTGCCGGGCTTTCTCCCAGGGCCTCCTGGGGATCCCGTGACCCCTCGATCCAGCCCAATCCTCCTACCTGCTGCAGATCGCTCTCACTCGCCCCCAGACTCGCCATGGCCGCCTCCTCCATCATCCCGCAGGATGGAGGCTCCGGAAAATGAACTCCACACTGCTCACGCTGTCCTTCTTTCAGTTTAAAATCTGCTGAGCGGTTTCCCTGGCACACAGACATGCCACCGCCACTTTCTCTGACCCACTGAGCTGCTGGAGAGAGGCTCAGGAAAAAGAACTCCGCAGCTCCCGCCTTTTTAAAGTTTACAATTTCCCTAAGGACGCTCTGCCTGAGCAGCAGCATTGTGACGTCACGGGCAGTTCCACCTGCCTACAGCAGGGGGAGGTTGGAGGCGCCCATCAGTCAGAAGGGGAGGGGGGCTGGCAGAAGATGAGTGGGCTGCAGCTGTACTGGAGCAGGGACCTTGCAGCTAATAGCGCTTGTGCACACCCAAAACAGAGAGCAAATGCAGGTGCTTCTGGGACCTGAGGTGCAGCTGTGTGTACTGACAAACTACCAGCTTCCACCTACCCAAGGTTTAAGAATGTCATCAGATACCATGTGAAGCCTATGGTGGAGATTTCCCTGCTTTGCTAAAACCTGCCTACCTGATGGTCAACCAATGAAAATTGCCTTGATTATGAATTGACTTATGTAATTATGAAAACTTCATGAAACTGTTAACACATTTAGACAGGGAAGTGTGGGTAACCTTAATCTGTTTTCCTGGGACATGGTCACTCAAATTTGGCCCTAAAGTATGTCTAATCCCCTTTGAGGCAAGAGATGCGTCTTTTGCATGGACACTGGGGTGAAACTGTGGTGAAGCAGGGGCTTTGCAGTTCACAGAGCTTGTGTCCCAACCTGCACATATCCAGAGAGCAGGTGCAGGGGTTCCTGGTACCCAGGGTGCAGGTATAATAAAGCAGAAGCTTTGCAGCTCAGAGAGCTTGTGTTCTGTGTCCTGCCCCCGCCCCCCACACTTAACTGTGTTTACATGAGTGCTGGGGAATCAAACCTGGGCCCTTTGGCTTCTCAGGTGAGTTCCTTAACGATTAAACCATCCCTCTAGCACAGCCTAATTTTAGTTTTAAAGTATGGTATTTGGCTTGAGAGATGGCTTGGTGAGTGCTTGTCTTCAAAACCTAAGGAGTCATGTTCAACTCTCCAAGTCCCACATAGGCCAGACACACAAAGGAACACAAGTGAGCAAGTTTGTATTTGCTCACGAGGTGGCACATACATCTGGAGTTTGATTATAGTGGCTGAAGACTGTGGCATGCCAATTCTCTCTCTCTCCTCTCTCTCTCTGATAAAAAAACCATAATATATATAATATGGTATTATATGGAATTACAAATGGAAGGCTTTATAAAGAAAGGTCCCATTGTCACCTCTAGCCCCACTACTCTCCTTGCCCATGACTTTCATAGGTAACTGCCTTCACTAGTTTTTGATTAATCTTTTTCTTGTTTCTTCTTTTAAAAAAATATGTGCACAGTCATTTATCCCCTAAATACTGTATGTAAATAATGTGTTTATAAAAATTTCACTTCCACCAGTTGCCCCACCACCCAGTTTGCACCTGAATTTCTAGGTAAGCATCTTAATTTCTGGTTAATCTTTTTAGTGCTTATTTTTTTAAAAAAGAAAGAAAAGCATGTGCACAGTCATAGTAACACAAAGGACTATATGTGAGTGTTCATTACATATATTTGTATATGTATATATGCACACTCTCTTTTACAAAGGGAGAGAGAGAAACAGAGAGAGAGAGAGAGAATGGGAACACCAGGACCTTCAGCAGTGGGAAACCAGATCCAGATACATGTGCATCTGGCTTACGTGGGTACTGGGGAATTGAATCTGGGTCCTTAGGATTCATAAGCAAGTGTTTTAACTGCTAAGCCACCTCTCCATCCCTTATTTGATACTTTGTTTTCATATTATTTTACTTTACACTTGTTTTGTTTTCTTTCTTTTCACTTGTGACATATTATTTTCCAGTTTTGCTATTTGTCCAATTGTTTGATGAGTTAATATTTATATAAAATGTGTATATTGCCAGATGTGGAGGGACATGCCTTTATTCCCAGCATGAGGTGGCAGAGGTAGGAGGACTGCTATGAGTTTGCGGCCACCCTGAGACTCCAGAGTGAATTCCAGGCTTGCCTGGACTAGAGTGAGACCCTACTTCAAAAAAACAAAATAAATAAATAAAATAAATAAATAAAATGGACATTAGGTAGGTTTGCTTGAATGAGCATGGGTGTGTGGTGGATGTTATTTACTGAGGGATGGACAACTTACTAGTTGCTACATCACTGAAGAAAATGACTTCCCTCTCTAGCGCCATTAACTGCCAATGGCTCATTGGTGGGCTGAAGACTCAGGAGCCCCTGGATCATCCATGATACAATATTGATGGACTCAATCTTTACAGATCAGTAACCATACTTACTATGGGTTCATGAGCACAGTTGTCATGTGTGCCCCGAAGTTAGTGCTTTTCTGCATCCCTCTTTATCCCCTGGCACCTACATTCCTTCTTTCCTCTGTTCTGTGTTGTTTCCTGAAACTTGGTGGGGTTATGGAGATGTCCTACTTAGGCCTGAGCTCTCAACAGACACTTACTCATCACTTTGAGTACTGGAAAGAAGCTTCTTTTAGAGCAATACTAGTCTATAATTGCAAATATAGATATTTAGAAAGCAGTTAGATATGCACAACATGCCCACTTAGCACAACAATAGGGTCTCCTGCTAGGGCCTAGGGATTTTTTGTTTTGTTTTGGTTTGGTTTTTCAAAGTAGAGTCTCGCTCTGGTCTAGGCTGACCTGGAATTCACTATGTAGTTTCAGGGTGGACTTGAACTCATGGCAATCCTCCTACCTCTGCCTCCCGAGTACTGTGATTAAAGGCATGCACCACCACGCCTGGCTCTCTCGCTTTTTTTTTTTAACCAGGTTAACAGTATGAGACATGAGTGGGGTTGTTTGGATTGACACTTGGAAACTTCTCAAGTGGGTGGAGGGGACACTGGAAATGCATCACTGGAGTGCTGGAAGACAGCCCTGGAAGACAATGTTAAGGACATAAAATGAAATCAAAGAGTTGAGGGGGAGTAGGCATACAACAGATTGGAAGTTGTTTTTAATTCTTGTAAGATCTTTAAGCATTGGAGGAAGAACAAGGGAACCCAAGTATATGGAGACAGATTGTCTCAGGACCCTCTGAGAGTGAGCTGACTGTGAGCAATGAGAGATAAGCTTAAAACAGCCATTTAGTATAGAATATCTAAGGATTAACAGAATTTCTGTTAGGATTCTAATAAGTATAATCTTTTTATGCTGGAAATTTTGAGGTCTGTTTTTCAAACTGTTGAACAAATTGCATGGTCTATACCTGTCATTGTAAAACAGATGAGACATTGTCAGAATAAACGAACAGCATTTGAACTTGACTGTGGCATGGATATCACTCAGTTGTGAGCCCATCCATCTAGTCACAGTCTGAGCTGTGATGTCTAAGATGTCTACTTTATTCTCTGGCTATAATTTTTAGTGAATATTTAAGTCCAAACAGTTATGCAAAAATTTTAATTTTATATGTACCTTTGAAGGTCAGTGTGGCCCTTTAGGGGAGAATTTTTGTGATCTGGGAGGAGTTTAATCCCATTGTGGTCAGTTAATATACAAGGGATTGTATCATTTTTCGGGTATTTTTAAAAATTTGATTTCTGTCCTAATATATAGTCTTTTTCAGATAATGTTCCATGTGCTGCTGAGAAAAATGAATATTATGGAGCATTGGGATTTCACTGACTTTGTTCTTCAGAGCTATAATTTCAGCCTGGTTTTTCTTCAGTATTTCTCTTTCCTTACTCATGTCCTGTAATGACCTTTTTATTTCATTAAGCTGTTTTTCTGTGCAGTCTTTCAGGAGTTTGTTTTCTTCTTTGAATCCTTTCATTTCTTCTTCATTTCCTTGAGTACAGATATAATCATTCTTTTGAAGTCTTTGTCAGGTATTTCATCGAAAACACTCTCATTCTTGATAATTTCTGAAGGATTCATAATTTTGGTGGGATTGCATTTTCTTGATTCTTTATGTTTCTTGTATTATTATGAGGTGACTTTGGCATCCTGAATTGATTTGATGCTTGGTTATTCTACTTATCTGCAGTGTCTTAGATGTGGTGATCCACCTTTATATACTTTCAGGATATGAGTTTAACCTGCTAACTGTAGCACTTGTACCCAATCCAACTGCAGAAGTTATCCTAGGGGTTGAGTTTGCATGGTAAGCAAGTATTCTAGTGGACTGGGTGGGACAATATACTGGCAAAGTCTAAACTTCAACTGAGCAATATACACATTCAATAAAAAGCAGCACAGAGTATACAAGTGTGGGGATTAAAACAAACAAATAGTCTTATAAGTCTTAAATCCCTAAGGACTTGTGTTGTTTTCCACCCTTAATCTTGTCAACTAGGGGGTAGAGAATTCTGTTCTGAATTGGATACTGGTCAGCCTGGATCTGGGTCAGACCTTCCCCCAATAATGACATAATCAAAAGACAAAGGCCCTATAAATCTGTAAGCATTAAATGCAGCAATATTCAACACCCCATGTACAGCTTATTTGAAAATGGTAAAGCCAACCAAAAATATGTAATCCACAACCTGCCCTGACGACCTGGAAAGAGAGATTAGCACCTTCAATGCAGGCCTATGTACCTTTTTTTCTTTTGTCAGTTGGCCTTGTTACCTTTTGGTGTGGCTTCCAATCTCACCAGTGCTGAGTTCCTGTCTCGATCCCTCTGTGTTGTGCTGTGGAGGTGGAGCTCTTCTCAGCTGTGATTGATGTGATACCACTGGGAACTGAATGCAGGAGGTTCACAGTTCTTATGGTAATATTTTTATTCATTTACTTGCAAGGGAAAGAGAGAGTGGGTGCAGCAGGATGCACAAGGGTACCTTGAAACTGAACAAACTGCATACACACAAACCACTTTGTGCATCTGGCTTTACATGGATACTGGGGAATTGAACCCACGCCATCAAGCTTTGTAAGCAAGCACCTTAACTGCTGAGCCATCTCTCCAGCAATCCTTGAATAATTTTCATGTGTTCTGTTAATACCCTCAAAAGTCTTCTCAATATATTTAAACTCCTGGTTCTGAGTCTAATTGAACATTGAGAGGGCACTGGAGCTTGCTCCACCTTCTGTTCTCTTCCAGGCTCTGCGTGGTAACTGTAGGGGAGCAGTTGCCCCTTTCTCAAGAGGTCAGCCAGAACAAGAACCAGGACTCAAGTCTCAAATCATCACAAATCTGCATGACAGCCCCCCCGTCCTGGTACCCACAGAAAAGCCAGGATAACTAGGACATGTCTCAGTCAAGGCAGGAAGTCTGCAGAGTGTCTGACATGCAAGCCTAGGTACCTGCTGGAGGCCCAGTCATTTCATCCCAGTCCAGGCCACTTTTCTCTGTCCCCCAGATGGGCTCATTACTGACCTTGGGCCTTGCCACCCTCTGCTCAGCTGGAATCTGGCCTGTTCAGCTGCTGAAAGTTTCTAGACTGTTCTCAGCATAATTTGGGGGCTTTGTGTTCTACAAGATCTGTCCATGGACAGGATCTCAGGGCTACTATTGTTGCCTTCCTGTGTCTCCTATTCACTCTAAACCTGCTTTAACCAGATTTCTCTCCCAACATCTCTTTCAGTTCCCCAAGAATGCTTCTTTGTTAAAAATGTGGTAGATTGGGCTGGAGAAATGGCTTACTGGTTAAGGTGCTTGCCTGCAAAGTCTAACAACCCATGTTTGATTCCCTCCCACCCACCTAAAGTGAGATCCACACAGTGGCACATGTGTCTGGAATTCATTTATAGTGGATGGGGCCTTGGAGTGCCTTGTCTGTCTGTCTGTCTTCTCTCCACCTCTTTCTGCTTATAAATAGATAAAAAATGAGAATAAAAATGTGTGGATGTGTATTTGTGTTTTTGTGTGTGTGCAGTGCATGTGTGTATACAAGTATGCATGCACACAGTTAGTGGGGATAAAAGACAATTTTGTGTGTTAGTCCCAGGAATGCCATTGGCAGTTTTTGAGATGGGGTCTCTCACTGGCCTGGAACTCAGCAAATATGCTAGACTGGCTGGCCACTTGGCCCAGGAACTCTCCTATCTCACCTCCCCAGTGCTAGCATTACAAGCCTGTGGCACCACACCTGGCTCTTTTATATGGTTTCTGTGGATCAAACTGAGGTCTTTATGTTTACAAGACAAACACTCCCCAATGAGGCTCATCCCCAAGAACATTTTTTGGGACCAGGTCTTGCTATATATATCTCAGGCTACCTTTGAACCCATGATGTTCCTGTCTCTGCTTCCTGAGGGCTGGGATAACAGGTGAGTGTCACTGTGCCCATCTGCACAGCTCCCCAGCCCCTCCTCCAAGAAGTATTTCTGGATAGCAGGTCAATTCCCATCACTGCCATTGCCCATGCCCACATCATTCCTCCACATGTCTGCCTCCAAAATTTCAGACCACAAGGGTAAGATCCATTGTGCTCCATGTCTGCCTGGACTTACCTCTGAGCTGAGATCACCTCAGGTTTGTAAGCAGCTACTCAGAATCCAGGTTTCGCCTACACCACACATGAAGCTATGCCTCCCATTTCTCTAGCCTGACTTCCTGCTTCTACATGTTTCTTACAAAATATCCTGTTGTCCAAGAGCCACATCCCTCCCCACACTGGGCATTCACCAAACACATTGTCTCCAGAGCCCACTGAGGGACTTTCCAATCATCATTCCAGCCTGCATCCTTAAACAGTGAGAGATAAATGTCTGAGATCAGCACTCTCATCCAGGAACAATACCTTCCCTGGCCAAGCCCTGTCTAGTTTCCCCAGTAGGGGCTTCCCCAAATTCCTCACCTCCACCTAAGCTCTTGTGTGGTCTTCCCACTCCTTTTCCCTCCCCTTCACTTCCCTCAGACTCCTGGGCCTGGTAGGAGCAGCAGTGCCCAGCTGCTTGTAATTAACCTTTACTGGGTGCTTTGTCTCTGCTATTCCTTTGAAAGGGGGCTGATGGGGCAGCCAAGGCCATGACACTAGGATGCTGTAAGGCTTCTGTACTATCTATAAATTTCTTCAGACAGCATAAAGATAGGAACTTTCCCTGGGGTTCATCTCTTGTAATTATGCATATAATGTAAATACACAATGTAAGTATACATTCCACACTGTTGTGGATGCACTTCTGTTGGTGAGATATCTTACCTGTTCTCAGGGTTGTTTTCCATCTCATCACTCTCAACACACACACACACACACACACACACACACACACACACACACACACACCACTAATCCATCTGAGCTTTTCATGTCTATGTCGTGCCTTTCCTGTGTGCCAGAACTTTGCAGGGGAGGAAGGCAATATTTTCACTGCAGAGAAGAGACATGAGATGGAGACCTCATCAGGCCTTGAGCTCACAGCAAGCCAGAGATAAAGGGAGAAATGGAAGAAAAGAGGCAAGGAGGGAAGAAGAAAAAGGGGAAAGGGAAGAGAAGAAAGGAAGAAAGGAAGAAAAACGAGTGGGAAAGGGAGGAGAATAGAAAGAAAGGGAGCAAAGGAGGGAAAAGGTGATGAGTGGCATGATTAAAGGGTGAAAAAAGAGGGGATAAGTGAAGAATGGAAAGAAGTAGAGAAAGGAAGGAGTATGGGAGTGAAGAAAGAGTGGGAGAAAAAAGAGGGATTAAATGGAGAAGAATGGAAGTAGCAAGGAAGGAACAAAGGAAGGACAAGGGAAGGAGGCCAGGGCTGCAGATCCCTGGTCTGAGCACAGTCAATTCCAGTGGGCTGAACATAGTGTTTCAGGCACACACTGTGGGGCTTATGGGATCTTCTGGCCCCAGGAGTCACACCATCACACCAGGCCTCCTCAAACCCCAGGAGTCCCCGCACCTGTTATCTGGGTAAGTGCGGTGGTGGTGGGGGAGCAGGGCAAAAGCTCTGTGAGCTGCAAAGCTTCTGTTTTATTATAGCTGCACCCAGGGTACCAGGAACCCCTGCATCTGCTCTCTGGGTATGTGTGGGGTGGGACAAAAGCTCTGTGAGCTGCAAAGTCCCTGGTTCAGCACAGCTGCACCCCAGTCCATGCAAAAGATGAAGCCCTCACATCAAAGGGGATTAGACATACTCAAATATGAGTGACCATGGACCAGGAACACAGATTAAGGTTACCCAAAATTCCATCTAAAATTGTTTCATGAAGTTTTCATAACTACATAAGTCGTCATAAATCAAGGCATTTTTCAAGTACATTGGTTGACCATCAGGTAGGCATGTTTTAGCAAAGCAGGGAAATCGCCACCATAGTCTTCACATGATATCTGATGACATTGTTAAACCTCGGGTTGGTGGAAGCTGGTGGTCTGTCAGTACACACAGCTGCACCTCAGGTCTCAGGAGCCCCTGCATTTGCTCGCTGAGTGTTTGTGAGGGAGAGGCACAAGCTCTATTAGCTGCAAAGTCCCTGCATCAATACAGCTGCAGCCCACTCCTCTTCTGCCAGCCCCCCTCCCCTCCTGACTGCTGGGCGCCTCTGGCCTCCCCCGTGCTGTAGGCAGGTGGAACTGCCCGTGACGTCACAATGCTGAGGCTCACCCAGAGCGTCCTTAGGAAAATTGTACTTTAAAAAGGTGGGAGCTGCGGAGTTCTTTCTCCTGAGCCTCTCTCCAGCAGCTCTGTGGGGCAGAGAAAGTGGCGGCGGTGGTGGCGGTGGCCCATCTTTGTGTCAGCGAAACCGCTCAGCAGATTGTAAACTGAAAGGCGGGACAGTGTGAGCAGTGCAGAGGAAGCAGCGGAGTTCATTTTCCGAGCCTCCATCCTGTGGGATGGTGGAGGAGGCGGCCATGGCGAGTCTGGGGGCGAGTGAGAGTGATCGGCAGCAGGTAGGAGGATCGCGCTGGGCTGAGGGGTCACAGGCTCCCCGGGAGGCGCTGAGAGAAAACCAGGTAAAGGGCTGGCCGGGCCCACACCCAGCTCCAGCGCACTGCCCTGGAACATGAGTACAAATCCACACAGACCACACACACACACACACACACACACACACACACACACACACATGCCGCCACAAAATTTTTGTGCCTGGTGCACTCCTATGACCCCAGTGGGAGGCTGAGGGAGGAGTTTCAAGGTCTGAGGGCAAGTCTGGACTATATAGAGCCTGTGTCAAAATGAAGAACAAAAAGGAAAGGACAGGAGGAGATAAAGAGAGGAAGGAAAGGAAAGAGGAAAGGAGATAGGAAAAAAGGGGCAAAGTAAAAGAGGGGAAAAGGAGAAAGGAGACGAATGGGAAGAAGAAGGAAAGAAAGGGAAGGAAGGTAGAAAAAAGGGGGAAAGGGTGAATAATAGGGAAGGAATGAAGGTGTGGAAGGAAAAAAGGAGGAGAAGAAAGGAAAGAAAGAAGGAAAAAGATGGGAAGGGGAAGAGAATAAAAGGAAGGAAGGAAAGGAAGTAAAAGGGGTGAAATGAGAAGAATGGAAAGAAAGAAGGAAGGAGAAAGTGAGGGGAGGGAAATAAGGAAGAAGGGGGAGAGGAATGGAAGTAAGAAAGGAGGGTGGGACAGAAAGAAGGAAAGGGAGATAATAGGCCTGGGAAATGAAGATAAGAAAGGGAGGAAGAAAGGAAGGAAGAGCAAGGGTGTCTGCTCTATGGGTAGATGGGGAGGATCCCTGAGCAGGGCAGGGCTGCAAACCCAGGCCTGAGTGCAGTCACCCCTAAGGAATGGGTTGACCAGGTGGTGTTGTCAGTGCACACAGAGCAGTGGGCCTGTGGAAGTTCATTTTCTGATCCTCTGTCTGGTGAGATGGCGGTGGAGGAGGCGACCATGGTTTCCATGAGGCCAGGGTTCAGACCAGGTAGAGGGGCCACGTGAGCTTCCTGTTGGCACTGCAAAGACCCCTGGTGATAGGCCTGGCCTCAGCCCAAAACCAGTTTCAGTGTGCCACCCACAAGTGTCTTCACCTCTCCATGCCAAGTTTCTAATCTCAGTGTGGTGTGCTTACAGACATTGCATTCATTTTCCTGTGTGTATGGTCAGAAAGTGAAAACCAACAGTGTTAGGTACTAAATACTAGAAGGAAAAGCAGGAAGGAGAGTTAATGAGGTCTTGGGTTTACTAGCCTCTGGCCTTAACCCAAAATTTTAAGATGTGAGAAAAGAATATCCAACACTATTGAGTGTGATTAATTAAAGTGGGAAATTCCTAAGTTTAATAAGCTCACTCTAATTTGGGAAAAGGTGTTTACATAAGGCACCATGGTGATAGGCAGGTAGAGATTGTTACAGAGTCACTAGACCTGTGAAGAAATGACAGTTTGAGAGTGGCAGGCTGGTGTCAGGAAAATCTTGACACTTCATGAATGGAAGACTAGGTTAGTTACTGAATGGAAAGGAAGCTCAGAGTATTCCAGGAACAGAGATGACTACATGTTATTTGGATGAGATCTTCAGATTGGTTGGTTAATGTGATACTCAGCATGTATATAGGAATTTAGAAGATGCCATTAAAGAGAGAAGTGATGTGATTCAAGTATCTTCTGTGTGAATTAGCATGTGCATGCCACAGAGTACATGTGGAGGTCTGAGGACAACTTCCACTTTGCTTGACACAGAGTTTCACTTGTTTTACTGGGTGTGCTTTTTTTTTTTTTTTTCTCTTCTGCTTCATGGGAACCATTCTCTGTGGCCTGCAAGCTTCAGGTTCTCCTACCTCCACTTCTCATTGACTTGGAGTGGGTATGCTGTGTGCACGTGCCTTTATGTGGATAGTGGGGAATTGAACTGGAACTGTTAACTTTGCAAGGAAATGCCTTTAACAATCTCCTTAGATCCTTCATTTGATATGTGGATGTGTGATGTACTGACCTTCCTGAAATGGCACATATCAAACTTCTGTGAACAAGGATGTTTTCTGTGATATAGTAAACAAGGTGGCCTGAATCATGCAGCCCAAATATGAGACAACAGGTAGGGTGGCCTAGGACCTACATGAAGATCATATGTATGATGTGGCTTCCCAGCCACCTGGACAGGAGAAAGGAGACAGCCATTGGGTAGAGCTCCAAAGACAAACAAACTCATCACCCCATTTCTCACAGTGAGGACATCCTGAGAAGCTGGGCCCTGGGTTTCTACTCTGGAGATGGCACTCTGTGTTAGCAATAGGATCTGAAAAACCAGGCACTGGATGTGGAATGTTTGGAATTTAGACGACCAGGATAGAAGTAGGTAGGTGTGGTCTTCCTTATAAGAAGGAGAGGCACATGCCTTGTCCTGGAAGAGTGACCATACTTTTTTTTTTTTTTTTTTTGGTGTTTTTCTCAAGTTGGGGTCTCACTCTAACCCAGGATGACCTGGAATTGACTGTCATCTCAGGTGGCTCAAACTCATGGCAATCCTCCTACCTCTCCCTCCCAAGTGTTGTAATTAAAGGCATGCACTATCATGCCCAGCTTTGAGTGACCATTCTGAAAACAACTTCCCCATTCTGGAAATTGGTGCTGGGTTGGTTCTCAGAACTGTGTCTGGTCATCATGGTGATGGGGAGGAAGGAATAACCAGGTGGAGAAGCAGGGAGCCAAGTTTACATAGCCTTGGTACCAGGGACAATGGTCAGGGTTCTGCTGCATCTATCTCTTGAGGGTCTAATGCATGAGACACTGGCTTTGTGTATGAAGTCTGTGTTCCTTCATTTCCCTCTCACCCCACTGACTGGTGACTTCAGAATCTCCTGACTTTTCTTCCCACAACTGTCATCTGTACCAGTCACCCTGTGTTTCTGAAACCAGAGTTCTGTCCTTGATACTTGTACTTTCAGAGGCAAGTGAGCAAAGACAGGAATTCAGCCTTGAACCTATGCTGTATTGAGAGAGTTGGAAATTTGGGATGAGAAAGGATTCTTAGAGATATCTTATATTTCATCTATAGCTAACACTTAATGAAGGAGGGGAAAGAAAGGCAATCATTTCAAATTTTATATGTTGAGTAATCAGTCATGACTCTGAGATTTAAGGTGTTAATGGGTCCATATGTCTCCTTGTGGACTTATGGGCTCTTCTCTCCATGAAGTGAGGGTTTCATGTACGTGAAGGCCAGTAGCCCTTGCATTCCTCTGAATCTCTGTTTAGATTACAACTAGATCAAAAGTTTATCTAAAACATGTCTCTATTTTCCCCTTATTACTGTTATCAGTATGATGTGAGAAAGTGGGTAGTCCAGCCCACTCTGAGCCCTGATATTCTTCTCACTCTGGCCTGTGTTTTCTTGCCTGTTTCATCAGATTGAGGCTCGGACCTGTCTTTCGGTTGTTCACTTGGTGGCCACTTGCAGTTCTCCAGCTCCTTCCCTGACAGAATTAAACCAAAGTCACTGCATGTCTCCAATTTCCACGTAGCCCCTGTGCTTCTCCATGAACTGGTCTGGTAATACCAGAAACATGGTACAGACTGTGTTGCTGGTGTTGATCTCAGGAGGAATTAGTTTGTTTTAACCATTCCACAGATATTTTGTGATGTCAGGGGTCTTTCTTTAATTATTTAATTGAGGGTGGGGCATATAGTGCTGCACCTGACCTTGTGGGTGGGTACAGGGATGTTGCTGAGCACCCTGCAGTTTGCATGTCATTTTCAAAACTAAGTCTATCTGACTCAAACTGTCAGTAGGGTGATGAGAACGTCAAGTGCAGTGGTATGGACATGTGAAAGAACCTGAAACTCTCAGGGGAGAATATGTGCTGAATTTTCATTTTCATTTGTTTTTTTAATATTGTGGTGTTGGGATGTCAAACCTCAGTTCTTACCTCAATATACTTTATTCTGAGACAAATCTGAGTGCTGAAGGCCTGGGAATGTTAGGGTCTGAAAATCGCTGAAGAGAGACTCAGACTCATATAGCATGTAAAAACATAGATCGTTTATTGTGCAGAGAAGTCCAGCATGCGGGGTCCACCATTTGCACTAGATGGCGACCCTGAGATAAGCTCTCTGGCACTTTTAAAGGCAGCTAAACAAAGACATCTAATATAATTGGCTAATTTGACCAATATAGTACTTGTGCACTCCTGACTGGTTGTAATTTCAGGTGCACAGGCTAAGGGAGGGGGGCTCTATGGAAGGTAGTTTTGTAAGGTGGCCAGTTAAGTGGCCAGTAAGCATATCACATTCTTTTATTCTGATTGGCTGAGGCCAAGAAAGGGGGAATGGCCTCAGACATCTCTGAAACCTTCCAGGAAATGACTTGGTTCTTTGTTCTGTTCTCTCAGAATTTAGTTCAGGCTTTTTGAGAAATTGCAACTTAGGCGTAGCTAGGAAATATCTTACTGAAGCCTGTTATGGTGTTGGTTTGACTCAGGAACAGGTCTAGGTTATATCAAATATGATGTTTCAACATGGTAAAAGTTTCAGAATTTTTGCTTCATTTCTTAAGCCTGGTCTCACTCTAGCCTTGATGACTTGGAACTCAATCTGTCAACCAACATAGCCTCACACTCACAGGGGTCTTCCTACTTTAGCCTCTTTTTGTACTGGGAGTAAAAATGTGGGCCACCCTACCTGACTCATGGAATATTTATAGTAATAGAATGAAAAAGTTATAAATCTAGGCATTTTAAGTACATTCATGGAAAAATCAAGGAGGAGTTTTCAAAGCAGAGAAGTCTCTGCTAGAGGCCTCAGGTGTTTTGTGATGCCATCCTTAGCCTATGGGTTGGTGGAAACTAAGAGGTTTGTTTGAACATTCCAATAAGAATTTTACCTGACAGTAATGGCAATGTTAGATCAAGTGGTGAGGTAGACTATAAGTACTATTTATGGGACTAAACCCATAACCCAACAAAATTAGATTATAAGTCTGTAACAGACAGCTTTCTACTACCACAGACTTTCTATACATTCAGTCAGCTATGTAGTATGTTTAACTAAGGCATTATTATTTTTTTTTCTGGTAACTAGTTCATGAACCCAGAGCCTCATACATCCCAGGTAAACAATGGATCCACTACTGAGTCACACCTCCGCCTGGATACACCATTTCAATGGCTGAACTAGCAAAATGTGTGTGAAGAGTGAGTGTGAACAAGGCTCAGAGAAGTATGTGCCAAACTGATAAGGGAGCTAATAATAACTCAGGTTGTCTGGACATGAATATTGTAAAGAAGAGATGGAGACCTTTACCTGGAATAGAGAATGCATGAAGAACAGGGGGTGTGTGTGTGTGTGTGTGTGTGTGTGTGTGTGTGTGTGTGTGTGTGTGTGTGTGTATTGCTAAGGATCAAACACAGGGCCTTGCACAAACCAGGCAAGTGATCTGTCAAGGGGACAAGTGTTAACAACTGCCCTGTTTCAGTTACCCTCAGAGGTGCCTCATGAGCACATACATGTTCAAACCTGCTATCCAGTGGAAAGCACAGAGACAGCATATATGTTTCAG